>JAPQLA010000016.1:8119334-8130854 GCA_029822935.1 Naso vlamingii
TGCAAGCTGATCGGCTGTTGCAACAAGTGACATACCATATGTTCTTAAACTGGCTTCTGGCAACTTGACAAGCTGAGTTGCGAGCGACACAGTCTGACCTAAGTCTGACCACAGTCCGCGTCCGTTCTGTTCCACCGCATCTATTTTACAAGCATGGTAAAATAAAAGCCCTTCACCTGATTTCGCTGTCCTGCATTAAAAAGTTAGGATTGAACATTAGCAAGAAAGTCATTAGTCCAAAAGCTCCTGGTTACGGAGTACCTCTCATACTTAGGGATTAGCTTTGGAGTCTCATGCTGTATGAGGTAGATGGATACAGATCCCTGTAATTAAGGTGAAATCTTGCAGGTCCAGAGTTACATGTCCCTTGGAGATTTAGAGTAAAATTCCGCTGTAGTAGAGATTACGGTGTGACTGATAACCAGATTGAAGTTAGCCAGGTGGGCGGGTTCATCTGCACCTTTCAGGCAGGTTGACAACTCTCTAATGGATTTTTCCATAAATTTCTCCCAGTGACTTTTTATTTTATGGCATTATAATCAGTTGTAGTAATAGTAGCAGCGGTTACTGTTACATAATAAGATACATTTATTGAGCCAAATAATATTACTTGTGAAATAGTACCAACTTCTGTGGCTGTTTTTGTGACACTTTTCAGAGAGGTAAAGTCAAAGCTGCAACAGGCAGTGAGTTCCCCCGGGATATGACTGTTCTAGCCTAATCTCTGCCAAGCTAATAGATTTACCCTGTGCTTCCGTGTTGTCTTTAATTACTGTATCTCATGACACTGGGGTGGTCTGTGTGTTGCTATTTGCATAGCTTACCGCCGGATCAACTCTTTAAGCACTGAGTTGTTATTCGCTCCGAGGTCTCCTCTCAATTTACAGCTGGACGAGAAAAAAAAAAAGATTATAAAATCCCTCCTCTTTCTTTTCGTCTCGCTCACCCGCTCTGTTGCTCTCTCTCCGGTGGCTACATGATTGGTGTTGGTGTCTGCGGCTCATCCATCACAAGCAAGTTTGACTGAGAGGCACATATTTATCTAATTCTGATTTATTTCACCCCCATCGCTAATGGCTCCTAGTTTATGACCCCACGCGCACATTGTTTTGGACAGATGGTGCTTCATTGGTGAAACAGAAGTTCCCCCGGCATTGTGTAGCGCGCTCTCTCCCTCTCTCCCTTCTCCCTTTTCATAGCTCATTTTATTGGCATAATACACACATGTATGCCTACACTGCACCACCATCAGAACTGAGACAAAGGAGGAGAAATAGGTGGCAAAGAGGCAGGTGGGGGTTGCAGTCCTACTTACAGACACATCCAGATAATAAGTAGGATGATAAACCGTCGAATCAGGCTTTCCATACACAGCAAGTGGTTTCTGAAACTTGCATATTTATGTATCAGGCTCCTACACTCTCTTTGCCAAGCCGTCTTCCCTGTGCACACTCAAACACTGGATTTGATACTAATAGCTGTCATTTGGTGCAATTCACCAGCAAGGGGAGAATGATGTGCATTAAAAGCAAGGCAAAGAAGAGGGGCGAGCGTAGGTGTTTCAAAGTGCCTGAGTTTGACTCCAGTGAGAGACTGTTAGTGTCAAGCCTGTGTGTGTGTGTGTGTTTGTGTGTGAGAGAGAGAGAGAGAGACAGAAACAGGACAGGATGCCGAGAGACGGAAAGGGAGAAATAGAGATTGATCCGGGGTAAGATGGCAGGCAGGAAGAGAGAAGAGAGAGAACACAAGACTAAAGGAGGAGAGGAAAAGCGAGAATGAGAGTAATGGGTGGCGGCTGTTTGTGTGAGTGCATTAACAATGCTATAAAGTGGGCTCATCTCAGGACTTCCCATATAACTGCCATCTGTCTGGTTGTAAATCTGTGGGAGGCGGGTGGGGGTGGGGGGGTGGGGTGGATGGGCTTGGGGGGCACAAGCAGCAGGGAGTAGAATGACAACCCGTTCGCCAGTACTTCCTGTGCTACCATGTCAGAGCAGACATCTTGCCATTGCAGTATCACCAGGCATAACGTGAACAATAGGAGGAGTGACACATCTTTCTACATTGTTGAAGAGAAAAGAGATAATCTTGAAACATGCATGGCTTCATGTCAGTCATCTTCCTTTCAGGCCGATAAAAAAAATCTGTGCAGATATTTATGTGAGGTACGCAGAGATGTGATACGTGCACGTTAATATTTTTCATCGGAAGCTTTACGGTTGTCCTCCACGGCGCTTTGTGATGTGTTTTTTTTCTTTTTTTATTTTATGAAAAGGGATCTTTCCAAGGTCAGAGAGAAAGGGGATGGCAAGTCATCCGTATTACAGCGCCGCCATATTAAGTTACACCAAGCATTACATTAATCTGTCAAGATTGCAATAAAATAGAGATCAGGATTAGGCCAAGTGAAAGTGAATATTTTAATCAGGCATGTTTCTGTGTCCACTGTCCATAAACTGACCTGGGAATTTATAGATGATCAAGGGGGGTATTAGGGGAGGTTTGCACTATGATTCCATTTTCATTTTATTGCCTCCCCCCCACCAACCTCTTTCTTCTCCTCCCTCTGCAGGTCTGACACCACCTACTACGCCCCCACACAAAGCCAGTCAAGAGAATCCTTTCAAAGCATCGCTCAAAACCAAGTTGTCTTCATGTTCCTCCTCAGCCTTGGCATGCAAAAGAGCCAGGCTGAGCGAGTTGGGCCCCGGCGCTCTGGCCCCGGCCCCAGGTGCCTCAGGCGGGGGCCCCACAAGGAAGGGTCCCGAACAGACTGAGCTTTATGCCCAGCTGAGCAAAGCGTCCACCGCCCTCCCTTACTCCATCACCCACCCCACAGTGGGGGGTGGCTTTGAGGAGCATCGCAGCACTAGCAACAATAAGCGGGCGGCATCCCGTGGCCACAGTGACCATGACTATTGCCAGGCATCAGCTAGCGCTAAGAAGGATGGCGGCACAGCCACTGTTACCATGACTACAGCAGCAATGACGGTCACCTCAGGTGCCGCTGCTGCTTCCATGCCTACTGCAGGCAAAGGGGAGGATCGGCATGTCGAATGTGAGGACTCAGCCATGCCTCCGTCCTCCTCATCATCGCTTTCTTCTCCATTATCAGCTTCATCTGGTCCTTCGGCAAAGCAGCAAAATTTTGCCTCTGTGGATGGAGAAGTAGGCCGGGTGCAGGCGTTGGGGAAGCAGACCCTTACACAAACTACCCAGATCTCATCACACGAGGCCGCTTCTGATGGGGACCAACAGCACTCTTCTCTCACCAGCCGAAAGCTCCTGTGCGACAAGGAAATCAGAGAAGAACTCAATAAGCACTTTGGCCACCCTTTTCAGGCCTTTTATAGCCAGGGTGGCCAGGAGAAAGAACCAGGCAGCAAAGCTAATAAGGCTGCAGCCCCTCAGTCTGTTGAGGAAGTTGAGGGTGGCGACTACTCCCAGAGGCTGCCTGGCTCCAGCTACCTGCACCCAGGGTTTCTGCCCTTCCACGAAGAGCTAGAGCTGGGTGAGGGTCGTGAGAGTCGCTTCCTCTACCCATGGGAGGGCACCCCTCTGGACCTGCTTTTTGACTGCCCTCCCTGCTCTCCCTCCTGTTCCCCACCATCCAGCTGCTCCCCCTCTCGAGGTTCCGTCTCCCCACCTTCCTCCCTGCTCCTTTCGCCCAGCAGGCCTTTTTGCTGGACCAGCAGCGGGTCTCGCTCCCGTTCTCGCTCCCACTCCGGCTCCCGCAGCTCCTCCTCGCACTATCGGAGGCGCTCCCTCTCCAGCTCACCTGACAGACGCTCCTCCTCCTGGTAAGTCATCTCTCACACCCACTCACCCTCACACACACATTCCTCCTGTCTCATTCGACTGAGTCGGGGTTGCTCCCCACCGATGCAGTTCAAACAGGGCTTGGAGCTGGCAGGGGAGCGAGCTTAGGAGTGTAAAAACAGGCCTGATCAGTCGTCAGAGCCAGTGTCAAACAGGATAGACCTTGGAGACTCTTAGCATGGATTCTCGACCTCCTGCCTCGCCTGGACTAAATACAGGATCAATTTGGCAAGTCTTAGACAAAGAGATTTAACAGGTGAAAGATCGGTGGGATGGATTCCAATCAAATCGTCTGCAGTCGTTACAGTAACTAAATTCTGTGCTTGAATTTCTCTGAACTGACAAAGGGGAAAATAAATTGTCTGAATGGTTGCGATCTTCCTGAAACAACACACGCTGAAGAAAAAAAGGAAAAAGAAGGACATGAAACAGTAAGAGTAAGAGTTTAAATCTCTAGGCAGGGGGTTCATTTGAGTCCCCCCCTCTCCTCACTAGCTTCCTCTCATGCTCCTGTTTTTTGTTTGATGCCGGGGCTATTGTTTTAAGCAGCAGCTGTTGTTTTTACCAAGTGGCAAACCCTCCTCCTTTACATCCCCAGAGATGAAAGCCAAATCCAGGCTGTGGGAATGTAGTCTCAAAACCCCTCTCCAAAGAGACTTGTATCATCATAGCTCTGTGAGAGAACTACATCTCCCATGCTTCCTTTTGATCAGAGCCGAGGGGCTTTCAGTCGGGGGTTATTTTTGGGAAAAGAACAGAAGCGAATGGGAGTTACTGAGAGGGATGTGAGGAAATTCAGTTTGTCATTGAGTTGCCTCGCAGTGTAGGACTCCACTGCAGTGACTCAGTTTGTTTGCCTGATTACTTAAAGGTCAGTTTACCGCACACAGCCAATAGAGTCACTTCAGTCTGTTCTGGCCCTTGTTCTTCACTCTACACCAACTTTCTCGCAAATTATACAGTAATGGTCTCAAGGCGTTCGATCAGAATTCTGACACTGACAACCTTTCTGAAATTACTGGCTAGGGATTGGAGTTTTGAAAGCTCCAGAACAAGAGGCTCATTATATTTTCATGCAAGAAAAGATAAATAGAATTTCAGCAAAATATTTCTCAAAATCCCACCTGTCAGTTGCATGTTTTACAGTGAAGGATCCTCGATCTCTCCAAACTGGCATTCCTTTGCTCCTCTGAGCTTCCCAAACTTCTCTCCCTCCATAATTCAGCTCTTCCTCCTTCAGCTTCCCTTCAATAATTAAGCATCAGAAGCATACAGTGTGCAGGGGAACAAGCTCTACAGTCGGGCCACTTGGGCATACAATATTGACCATTTCCTCATGCAACATAGATAGCAGGTGCATGTATATGCTAGCTCAGGTGTGTACAAAAGTTCCTGAGAAAAACATGCACTCTCTCTGTGGTCATGGGTTAGATTAGGACAAGGCTAGAGAAATACTAAATTCTTTTATCTGGATTTAACCCAGTTTCTAACATTTTAATGGGTCCTGTGAATATCAAAGAAGTTAATTTGGTTCCCAAAGCTGCGAACAAATTAACCATGGTGTCACAGGTTTGTAAGTTGCAAGTGGCATGATTTTATTAAACGGGGAGATGAGCAGCATGCCGAGGTGTTGCTAAAAATACTATTTTGATATTGAACGT
Source organism: Naso vlamingii (assembly GCA_029822935.1). Lineage (NCBI taxonomy): Eukaryota > Metazoa > Chordata > Actinopteri > Acanthuriformes > Acanthuridae > Naso > Naso vlamingii. The sequence goes on from JAPQLA010000016.1 coordinate 8,124,815, forward strand.
TGTCTGTTTTTCCCACAGGTCTCGTCACAACACAGATTCAAGCACTTTTCGTTCCAGGACTCACAAGAGCCCCCACCCTCAGTCTCGATCTCCTCTCAGTCGCAGGCCAAGGTGATTGTTTTAATTCAGTCATTTGACATCCGTTTTTAAATGTCATGAACCTTTGTTTAGTCACATACATCAGGTTTGGACAAAATTGTATAAAATGAGCAACTCTCTGGAAAAAATTCAAGAGATCTCAAAGGAATGATGGCTCAAATGAAAAGAAGAAACCCTCACTATAATCTAATGTAGTGAAAGAAACTTTTTCCTGTCACAACTCAGAGATAGTTTGAAATCTCTTTTCACACCAAGGAAAAAACTTTCTTGCAGTCTGTCCCATCTACACAGGGGCCCTGTGACAAATATTCAGGGCAAATATGATTAATTGATTATGTTTTATTGGAATATTGACAAAAGAATCCCCAAATCATACTGATGCACGCATATATTTCACTCACGACTTGACGCTCCCCGTTGTGTAATGACGCTTATTGAACTTGGTGCCTCTCTAGTTTTCCATGAGCCTCTGCAGAGCGGACCGAGTCATAGGCAGAGAAGCCCTGACACAGTGCAGAAAGAGAGAGAGAAAGAAGGAGAGTGACACCATCTTGGCGCTCTGAGCTGATTTGGCACCCACGGGCCTAATGACACCCGACAAGCTCGGGAGTCGCTCATCAGTCGAAAACTTAACGGACACGTCTTGCGCTCGTCTGGGGCGGGGGAGAAAGTTGCACTTTCCTTCTTGATGAAGCCCTAACTAAGCAGAAAGTAATGACATGTGAAGTTGTGCTGACAGTTGCAGCTGCCTGGCTCCCCGACCGCGCCGCTCGCCAGCACTCCCGCGGGCCTTTCCCACGGGGCCCCGTCGTCATCGTGATGTCGAAGAGACATCTTATTACCATGTCTGTTTCCTGCGTTTTCTGCGACCGTGTCCTCAACCATCAGAGGAGAGAAAACATTGCACCTAGTCCTGGGGGAATTCTTGCATTTGCTTTGAGTAGACATCGACGGGAAGGGTGAATATAGAGGACGAGCTAGGACGCTGATGTCATACGTACCCTTTGCTCCACAGGTATGACAGCTACGAGGAGTACCAGCACGAGAGGCTGAAGAGGGAGGAGTACCGCCGGGACTACGAGAAGCGGGAGTTTGAACGGGCCGAGCAGAGAGAGAGGCAAAGGCAAAAAGCAATAGTGAGTCAACTGACACGAACACCCTCTGATTTCCTCTCCTGTTTTTTTTCTATTCTTGACAAACGACCAAATGCAATCACTGCTGCGGCATGTGTACAAACTCCCACAAACACACGCACATTACGAAGGATGAGACCGCCTCCAGCCCACCGCCGAGTGCCACAGTGTCTCCCGACCGAAAGAATACATACAAAGTGAGTTCCTGAATGATTCAGGCGACAGGCCCTTCCTCTTTATCTCTGGGTTGTGTATTTTTAACGTCTCTGTCGTCTGGAAACACTGTCGACTCGTATTAATCACACCACAGGGGTGAAAATGCTAAAATAGTGGAAAACAGAAACTAGGAGAGCAAGACGCAGGGACGGACAAAAAAGCAACCAGCCACTGTTTCTTTTAAGCTCGTTTCCTTTTCGGTATCTGTTTCAAAATGCGGCGAATATCACATTCCTCTCATATCTCCGCTCTCCATGTCTCAGTGTGAAATTGCTCAGGTTTCCAGCGGGGTAACGCCACCACCACCCGTTGATAAAGCACACATTAAATGATGCAGTAATGCAAACCTAGCCTGGCATGCATAGATTCTCCGAGATGGAAAGACAAACAATTACGAGCAGTGCAGCTCAAGCTGTCAAACAAGGTTTGGGAGGCCAGAGACGTGAAAGCCTCTTCCTTCCTCCCGTCTGTCTGTCTGTCTCTCTCTCTCTCTCTCTCTTTCTCTCTCTCACTCACTCTGTTTTTGCCTCATTCTCTCACTCACTCACACACCCACACACACACAGGCAGCCCTCAGGGTGCCATCAAGAAAAGACTGCCTGTTTATCAGTTGTCAGCAACTAAACCCCTAATTCAGCAAATACTTTTTTTTGTCTCAAACAGGACGTAAGCATTAAAGAGAGTGGAAAAAGCATCAAAAACAGTCATCTGTAGTTAATTTGTATTTTTCTCGGCTAATTTATATAAGTCCAACTGGGCAAAGGTGAACTTTGAGTTGAGCGCCGGGCAACTGATTTACATACATGTTACTGCTCCCCTCTAGACAGCATTGAACATTTCAACAGGCCTCAGTGGACTTGCCCCAGTAATGGCAACTAAATGAATGAATAAATAAATAATACTAGTGATACACTATAGCCCCAGGCTTGTGCTGTATTATATGATTAGCAGATGCAATTAAATTACTCAAAAGCTGTAATTGCAGCCTGGTGCAGTCTGTTCCCAAATTATTCCACTACTATGACCCCCACGTCCTCTGAGGTTCAAGGAAATCCATGTTTTTTTGCCCCGTGGCTCACTGCTGCTGCTCTTAATATTCCCTCTCTCTTTGAAATTAATATCCTTACAATATTAACAGACCTCTCATTTAGCAGCCATGCCTGGTTTGCTGCGTATTGTTGATTTTGGCTGTTAAGTTGTAAAGACAGAGGCAGGCTTTTTTTTTTTTTCTTTTTTCTCTCTTTTGATACACGGCTGACTCACCCAACAGTTTTATTTTTAGACTCGACAAAAAGAAGAAGCAGCCCCAAACTTAAGACGTGGCATCATTTGATAAAAATCACTCCGCCTCTGGTTGATGAGTTGCAGAGAGAAAAAGGAATTGTAGTGCCAAGGCAGACTGAGGGCGCTCTATCTGTAACTCTATCAGATAACAGGAAGCAAGCTGAACCAATCACAGAGGAAACACAACAGACAGACGGAGGAGAGGGACAAAAAACCAAAGGGGCCTAAAGTCAGCTGCAGTATCCACAGGAGTGATCAAGACCAATTCATTAAGGCTCGGTGAAGAAAGAGAGGGGGAAAGGGAAAAACAAACTCCCCCCTTTTAATCTCCTTCCTCCGCTCTGTCTTTCCTCTTAACGAGCAGGAGGAGAGACGGGTGGTGTACGTGGGGCGACTGAGGTCCGACTGCACCCGGACAGAGTTGAAGCGCCGCTTTGAAGTCTTTGGCGAAATTGAAGAATGTGCAGTGAACCTGAGGGACGATGGGTAAGGCCCTGGGACTTTTTCTGCATGTGTGTGCATCTATATGGTATCTATACAGCCTGGTAGTATGATTTAAAACAAACAAACAAACAAAAAACTTCTCTAGTAGTTAAAGTAAAGTTAAAGATGAAGGTCTAAGACAAAGACGGAGCTTTTGCAGTCTCACAGCGTCTCCCGATCCTTCTAGTTCTCGGCCTGTGCAGCCCCAAAGATACACTTTTATTGATTCTCTTTTGCATATAAATAGCATGATCGTCATCGAAGACAAGGCGCCACGTTCAGTTATTATTGCCCCACAGCAACGCTCTGACGTTTGTTTTCTATTTTTGACCATGCAGGGACAATTTTGGCTTCATCACGTACCGCTACACTTGTGACGCCTTTGCCGCCCTTGAGAACGGACACACCTTACGCAGGTCAAACGAGCCTCAGTTCGAGCTGTGCTTTGGCGGGCAAAAGCAGTTCTGCAAATCACATTACACAGACTTGGGTAAGTGCTGCTTTTGTTGTTCTCTCCATCAGCCCCCCTGCAGTCATGTATATTGTGTATTTGTGTAGCTGGGAGGACTGTCAGTGAAATGGGGAAAAGAAAAAAAAAAGGGGAGGGGAAGAGAGGGAAAATCAGAACGGGGAAAAAGGCTTGAGTGATGCTTGCAGATCAAAAGAGACCCATCACTGTGCTTTGGCCCTGAATGTGTCCACCAGGCATTTGTGGTTCAAAAGGGCAAAGAGGAGTCAGAGGTCAGCCTGTGAACACACCAAGAATAGAGCATTTCCTCCCTGCTAGTAGCCGTAGTATCTTCAGGAAAACAAGGCACACTCCATTACACTTGTGCACAAGGGATGCATCTTACTTTGTCGAAACGAAACACAAGACATTAGGCGGAGAGATAGCGCCTAAAAGCATGTGTGCAGCTGTACACAAGATGAGTTTTCATCTGCTGTTGCATGTGCTCGCGTGGGTGTGGGAATCACTTTTAAGGGTGTCGAGTAGGAGGGAGGAGCGGAGATGAAATCGTGATGAGAAAGACGCACAAAGGAGATGAGGTGAGGATGAGGAAGGTGGGAGCAAGGTTAGGTCCCAGCAACCCCTCCTCCCTCTGGAGCGAGCCTCCATCTGTTGCCAGCTGTTGCGGCGCTGAAAGGAAGCGTGAGCCTTGATGTGGCACGCAGGGGCCAGTCATTTACATAGAGGGACGGGGCCACTGTGAGAGCATGCCTGCTTATGCATACCTACTGCCTTTGTTTGGAGTCAGGGTCTGTGTTGCAGAATTCATCGAACACAAGTGATTCCTCGGAGTAAGATTGCACGCATGTAGCCTACGTCAGTACATAGCTTTTTTATTGATCAGATGCATATATCAAGCAGAAATCTGCACTCACATGGATGCAGCTGAGGGTCGAATGACGCATTTGATAAATAATGCAAGATATCAGTGAAACCAAGCCTCTCATCTGGTGTGATGCCTCGCTTTCGACATATGAAGCAAAGAAAAAGACTTTCTGGCTTCTGTGAGTTGCAGCTGCGAGCTGGAACTGTTGGTAACTTAAGCGAAAGATGCCCCCATTATGTTAAGTGTTGCACACCCACAAAAGATCATCTCCTCCATTTGATGATGACGCGTAAGACAGGTATTGACTCTTGCATCTGCAGCCAGTTTTTCGTTCACATTTATTTACCAGCAAAATGTGAGGTCAGGAGTGAAAAATGCACAGCGACAAGAGGGTCAGGGGGTCACTGCAGAGAAAGAGGAGCACTTTCCTCAATAAATGCAGCGGTTACTATACATTTTCAAAGTGCACGCTCGAAGCCATCGGCTTTTAAAGCGAGGATAAGATGAGAAATTGACACACAGAGAAACAGTTGCTAATCCCAAAGCCTTGAGGACAGACATTATGCCAAGATTGACTAATCAGTCTACTGGAATGGAAAGGCCTTCAGTCGACCGCCTCTTTGTCAAGAACGGGCTATTTCGGTCGTCCCCCATACTGATAGCACAAAAGTGTGGTATCCAAACCTCTCCTCATCTTCTCAATCTTATAGGCTCACTTTTTTTTTTCTTTTTTTGTTTTTTTTTGTTTTCTGAGACACTGTCCATTAGTTTTAAGTAGAGCACCGGGGTATTTTTCATCCCTCAAGGTGCGCAGTGTGACACAATCCAGCCCTAGGCCACTGCATTAGATCACGACTGGCGTCTTCTGGCTGCCATGGTCATACCCATTTCTCAAAGCTCTCAGAGTGTGCTGCTGGGCCCTTTGGGGGCCCCATTTGTGAAGCTGTCTGTCGGCAGAGATAAGATACTCTTTATGTATTATCAGGTTGATCAGGAAAAATAGGACACATGAGAGGTGGACAGGCAGAAGGAATACGCTTTCACATCTGTTGCCTCCGTTCAAAAAGGCACTTTTTATACCCTCGCTATCTTAATTCTGTGGTAGAAGGTAATAGGTTGTTATGTAAACACGCAGTTGTAGATTGTGACATTTCCCAACTTTTATTGTGGCCAGCCATGAAGCAATCCAGCAATGAACCCATAAAATCGAATGTGGGCTGTGCATTCTTTTGTGTTCCGTTTGCATTCTTTTTCATGTTTTTCTTAAAGGACAATACCAGTGTTATTACATGTCATTGTCCTTCGTCAGCATTGGCCTCATATGTTACATAAACCCCCACCCATTTTTCCCCAAATAGCTTCATCTATGAGATATTATGTGTGTTTACATTTTGTCCATATTCATTAAATGTTAAAGAAAGTAGCTGAAAATGTGTGATAACATTAGTTTGTGTCAAAATCCTTCCTCAAACTAAAATTCATGCAAGGAAG
>JAPQLA010000016.1:8445556-8459263 GCA_029822935.1 Naso vlamingii
TGAGCCATGCACTGTATGTCCTTGGTGTTCACAGCAGCACAGCAAAATAATTAGAACCCTACTGTATTAGCATTTAGATGGCATGTTGGTTTATGACCTGTGCCCTTTTGGATAGTTCTGTGAGCCACTGTCTTTGTGTTTATGTGCATTCGTGTCTGTGTGTGTGTAGTGACTTAATACGTATGTGATAGCCTTGCTGCCCTTCCAACTGGCTTGGCAATTGTGTTACATGCTGGTGCGTCCTGACTGACGTGCAGCTGCTCAGCCATTACTCAGTGGGCAATGCCAGTGTGTTAATCAGGGTGACAAGTCCTTAAATATCGCTGCATGTGTCTTGTTGCTTTGATGTCATATTAATATTATATTATTGAATCTTGTATTTTTCTGATTTCAAGTCATGCTGGTTGAAGCTTTAGGTCTAAAGCACTGGACAAGATTTGTATTAAAAAGATTTTCTATGGCTGCATGATTGTAGAATTTTGTCTCTGCAGACTTGGGGAGCAGATGACCACAGCTTGTGGCTATCAAAATGTATTATGATATGTCACTCCAAGGACCTGTCCCTGACGCCTAACTGACTTAAATTTCATAATTGCAACCTGAGATAATGACATTTTGCTACGCTATTCCTCGCTGACCTTGAAAGTGGAAATTAAGCGATGTTGAAGCGTGATTACTTTCCTCTTTAGTGACCAGACCCTGTCATTTAACTTGCGTCATGAAGATTAAATCTTCTTGATAATTTTGACATCTTGAGCAATGGGAGACAAGCTTTACATCCTTGACAATCCAAGAGCCCCATTCCACGGTAATGATGTATTACTCTTTCAATTGGTATGGTAATTTAATGAGCAATAATAAGAACTTGAGTGAACATCACATAAGTCTTTTTTGTATGAGTGAGTCATTTTTTGTTATTGATATTAATTTCATCACTCATTCGGTCCTTTTCTCTCTTCTCTTCTGAAAGATACTGCACCATCCCCTCGGATGACTATGAATCAGAAGAGACACCCTGCAGTCAGAGGAACTCTTCTGATGCAACTTTAGAGAGCACCACACTCCACATCCTCTCCCAAAACCACAAGTCCCAAAGTTCGAGGGAACTCTATATATCTGAGTCCCAGGACGAGGCCTTGTATAGGGAGTTGGGCAGCGAAACAGCTTTTCCCGAGGGACCCCAGCTGCTTTACACAGAGATACATGTTCCCTCATCAGTGGATGGGAGAGGCCGGGAACATGTTTCTAAGGAAAATGCTGAAGAAGCGCAGCGGTGCTTTTCCCCTGGAGACATGGTCGAGCTTCAGGTGTCCCTGTCTGAGCAAACCTTGGATGATGTGGGCTGCACCTCTCTTGGGAGTGCTGTTGGGATCCAGGGAGATTTCTTTGACCGAGAGGCTACTGAGACGGTCCACAACACCACACTGATGCACAATGTGCCATGCTCTGTCAGAGAGCCACTCGGCCAGCATGGAGTGGTGCTCAGCTCCCCTTTGATGCTGGGGCAGGTGGATGTCATCTTGCAGCAGTCAGCAGAATCAAAAGCAGGGAGGAGCATCGTGAGTGTGGGTGGCACCAAGGTCAGTGGAAGTGTTGAATCCCAAAGCGAAGGAGAAGAAGGAGGAGTTCCTGGGTCTGTTACTGTCTCATTTGTCATTCCCTCAGAAGAGACAACACCAGCAGAAGACCAGGACTCTGATTCTGACTCTGAAGGGGATCAAGACAAACCCAACAAGCATCGGGCAAGACACGCCAGTAAGTACTGATTTCCTTGTCCAACATAGATAAATGTTCTTGTGTGCACTCTTTGCTTGTGTGTGTGAATGTGTGGACAATTGGGATGTATTCTTTAAGGAGGAATCTGCAAGCTAATAGGTCAAAAATAAATTGCATTTGACAACAACACCTGTGCATTCCAAAGCCTCATGCCCAGTGTGTGCTCCTCAAAATAGTATGTGTGTGTCACAGCAAGTGGAGGAGGGTGCTCATTCCTCCGAATGGAAGCAGATACATCCGGGTCTAATCTGAACAACAACATAATTGAATAGATAGTAGGGCAGAAAAGTGCGGATTAGAAGGTGATAAGTTAATAAAAGCTACAAATAAAGAATCAAAAGAAATAGAGATTAAAAAAATATGTTTAATTTATGTGTGAGAAGTTAACACGTGTTTTAAAACATCTGAAAGAATCCATTTAAAGAGACTGATAATGAACATAGATATGAAGGCGTTTCCCTGAGCTGTGCTGAAGACATAAATATAACCCCAGCACGCTGATGATGCCGGCAGAAGTGGCCCTTTGACAGACACCAGCATGTGCTCTGCTTGCCCGTTACTTGATCCTTTCAAACTGGGTGCTTTAACTGAGCTAAAAAAGTGAGTCCCTTGCTCACTCCCGCTGTCTCCTCCACCTTCAGGTTAGTCTTGCAGGAATATAAAAACTAAGCCTATGTATTATTTTCTTAATGCCTTGCATTGTTGAATTATTTCAGAGTGAGATTGTCGTGTTATGTCTGTTGTCTGATTTGCCTAAGTGGCAGCAAATGACAGATTTAAGAAGAACAGAGGGTTTTAAGTGGACAGCTTGTGAACTTATAGATATGGACTGGTACAGACGCTCTTGTCCAAGTAGATTTATTGTGTGCATGCTGGCTTAATCTTTCTTCAGTTTATTGTCTGAATAACTTAGGATAATAAACATGGGTCAGAGATTTTTATAACTGCTTTATGTGTTGATGGTTTATATTCATGTGAAAGGAGCAAATTTGGAGAACTACAACCAAAAAAGAGGAAAAGTACATAGCTACAGATAGCTAAATACTACATATGGACTAAGAATATATGTAAAGTAATGTGTCTTAAATGGAGAAATTTGTTAATATCTCAGTTTAAAGTATGTTTGTTGTATGTTCATACCAGTTCAACAGTGCATATAGATTATGAGTCTGTTGTCATTTTTGCCTCTGCTTTTACTGACAACATGGGATGCATTTTAAAAACCATGCTTTTATACAGAAGATTGATTTAGTGCAGTGTTTCACGCTGAAATGGATTGCTTTGTGCCTTGTCTGACTTTTTAACAAAACTTAATTTATCATCTGTCGCCATGTTATTTATGCAAGCTCTATTTTTACTCTTCAGATGAGTGCTAAGCCAAACTTGGGTTTATATGATAAAATATTCATATTTTTATTTTTATTTTTTTGACTGATGTTCAGAATTTTTATTCAGGATATTATAAAAATAGCTCCACAATCATAATTAAAAGTAATTTAGTCAACTATAATTACTTGATCAATGAATATACAGTGTGTGAGTACTGCCTTGAAGTTGTCCTTAAGTCAGTGATGAAAGAGCTGAAAAACAGTTGCTAATGGACACATAGGAAAAAATTCTGCTCGAGAATACTAGTATTAGTTGTTGTTTTTTGTTGTTGTTGTTGTTGTTGTTTTTGTTTTTGTTTTTCTAAAAACAGACTTCAAACTATAGAATTGTTTGAGTTGAAACGTGTTCCATTGTATGTTATTTATACCAATAATTTCAGGTCAAGTACATCCTTAAGAAGCATTTATTTTTGTTTCCCTCTCTAAAATCCATTATTTTCAACACTGAACTCTCTCTTTACCTTCTCCACACAGGGCTCAGGCGTAGCGAGAGTCTGTCTGAGAAGCAGGTGAAGGAGGCCAAGTCCAAATGTAAACGCATTGCTCTCCTTCTTACGGCTGCTCCGCCCAACCCCAACAACAAGGGGTTGTTGATGTTCAAGAAACATCGACAGCGGGCCAAGAAATACACACTTGTGAGCTACGGCACAGGAGAAGACGAACCAGAGTACAGCGACGAAGAGGACGAGGAAAACGAGGAAGACAAACAAGAAACCCACACTGTTGAATTTACCCTTGTGACCCCTGACGGTTCTGAAATACACAAGCAATTTCTCACCAATGTCCATAGTAACAAAGGTGTGCTAACTGTCAACTGGGACAAGGGTCTCCTTGAAATTGAAAGGAGCCTGAACAACCAAGCAGAGATGGAGTGTTTGCCTGAAACCAAGGGCAAGGGTGCCCTAATGTTTGCCCAACGGCGACAAAGGATGGATGAGATTTCTGCTGAACATGAGGAGCTTAGGCGCCAAGGGATCCCAGTGGAAGCAGTGCAGGAGACAGAAAAGAAGGTGGTGGAGCACTCCTACATGCAGTCCACAACAGAAAGCCATGCTTACATGGATGTGAATATACACCAACAAAGTCAACAGCAACAGCAGTACCAGCAATATCAGGAGCAGCAGTACTATGAGCAACAACAGAACTACCAACAACAACAACAACAGTACCAACAACAACAACAACAACAACAACAACAACAACAACAGTACCAACAGCAGTATCAGCAGCAGCAATATGAACAACAGCATTATCAACAACAGCAAATGTATCAGCAGCAGCAAGAATATCATCAAGAGCAACAACAAATGCAGCAATATTCTACAAACATTAATGGTACCGTCCATCATCAAACCAGTGATATGCAGAGTTCTTTCAGCAATCGCACTGCAAAGCCTTTCTCTGTAGAAAACATGGCGGCTACTCCTTATCCTCCTGCAGTGAGTGGGACCAACCAAGATTCTGTGGGCCAAGGAGAGCAGATTGCTTCCCGTGATGAACGCATTTCTACGCCTGCAATTAAAACTGGGTTTTTGATGGATGCAAGGAGAAGAAACACAGGCAAGCCTATGTTCACCTTTAAGGAAGCACCAAAGGTATCGCCCAACCCAGCATTACTAAACCTCCTCAACAGGAGTGATAAGAAGTTGGGATTTGAGTCTGGTCCTGAGGAAGACTACCTTAGCCTTGGAGCTGAGGCTTGTAATTTCCTCCAGTCCACAGTTAAACATAAGACTCCTCCACCAGTGGCTCCAAAACCAATGATCAACCCCAACTCTCTTCCTTGGTCCTCACAGACAGAAGTGACCACCCAGGACATGCCTCAACAAGTTGGAAATAACATATCCACCCTTACTCCAGCCCCAACCTCAGAGTCTACCCCTGCTCCAGATCTAGAGCAACCCCCTGCACCTGCCCCTGAGCCTTCTCTCCCTTCAGCCCCCCAGGAGGTTCCTGCCGGCACCAACACAGAGGAACAGCAGACATGGACTCCCCCAGAGCCTGAATCTCAACAACAGCCTCAGCAAGTGACAGCTCAGGAAGACTATGGTCATGTTAGTTCTACCCTGCAGCCTGAATCTACTCCTGTGACTAGCTGGGCTCCAGTAGAAACACAAACACAACAACCACCTGCCAGTTCTTGGCAGCCTGCTCAAGTGCAGCCCCAGGAACCACCTCCAAGTCAGTCACCACAGCAGCCACCTTGGGTGACTCGTCAGCCTCCTCAGACCCAAGCACAGCCTCAAGCTCCAACAAATACTTGGTCTCCTCAAAACCAGCCACCTTGGAGTCAGCCTCAAGAGCAAGCACATGCCCAGACAAATGCTCATCCATCCTGGGCCCAACCTCAAGAGCAAATACAGACTCAGCCACCCTGGACACACACTCATGAGCAGCCAAATCTGCAGCCAATGCAACCAGCATGGGGTCAACCTCAAGATCAACCAGTGCAGCAACAGCCCCAGCCCCCATGGGCACAGCCATCACAAACACACCCGCAGCCTCAACCACCATGGGTGCAACAACCCCAGCAAAAGTCAGAGGTACAACCCCCTTGGGTTCAACAGGTTCATCCAGAACCCCAGCAACAACCACCATGGCTTCAACAACCACAGCATCAGGCTCCACAACAAGCATGGCCCCTGGCACAAGCACCAGGTCAGCCTCAACCTCCTTGGGTCCAAGCTCAGCCTCAGCAGCAACAGCAACCTTCAGTTAATGCATGGCCTCCATCACAAACTCAAGCCCAGGCTCAGCCACCTTGGATCCAAACAACCCAGGCACAACCTCCAGCTCAGCCGCATGCCAATCTAAATCCATGGGCATCAGTACCTACCCAGGCTCAGTCCCAACCATCATGGGCCCAGCCCCCTTCAGAACATGGTCCGCAGCCAATGAGTTCTTGGGCCCAGGAACAAAATCAGGCACAGCATCAACCACCTTGGGCGCAACCAGTTCCCCCCCAGCCCACACCACAGCCCAACTGGCAACAGTCTGCTTCAAAGATTTCACCATCACCACCAATGAATGCATGGCCTACAGCTCAGACACAGCCACAGACACCTGTGAACGCCTGGGCACCGCAGTCACAACAAACATCTGTGAATGTTTCTACATCAATGGTGAACACTCGCCCCTCTCCAAAACCTTGGCAGCCACCACAAAATGCCCCTCAAAACAGGACCCCTCCACCCCCTCCACAACGATTGCACTCTTTTACTATTGGTCAAAGATCTCCATCACCAATCAACCCAATGGCCACTGTCTTAAACCCATCATCCCAAGGTTCAGCTTTCGAAATGCCAGCCGTCAAAGGGAAAGGAGCTGATATGTTTGCCAAGAGGCAATCTCGTATGGAGAAGTTCATTGTGGACTCTGAGACTGTGCAAGCAAACAAGGCAAGCCGATCAACATCGCCAGTTCCTTCCTTGCCAAATGAGTGGAAATATACACCCAATGTACGTGCTCCACCTTCAAGGGCATATAACCCTATTCAGTCCCCTTCTTATCCCCCAGCAGCAACAAAGCAGCCCCTTCCAAGTACCCCTTTAACCAAAGCAAAGAAAAAAGAAAAAGAAAAGCAGACACCTGCCCCTAAACCCCTCAATGTTGTAGATGTTATGAAGCATCAACCTTATCAACTCAATTCCTCTCTCTTTATCTATGGCCCAGCTGCAGAGGCTGCCAAGCCCCCCGCATCTGCGCCAGACTGTCCACCTCCTAACCCTCCTGTTGAAAACCAACCTATTAGATATGAGCAAATGGCCCCTGTCCAGTCAGGTGGACCATTTAATGCCCCATACCCCCAGCAAGCCTATGGGATGCCCATGCAGCCTGTGATGCATGATGGCAACTACCAACAAAACCCAGGTTATCCTCCCCCAAACCCTTATCAACAGCCACCCAGTGGTCCATACCAGCAAGTGTATAACCAACAGTACCAGCAATCTGCCCCAACTGCTTATCATCCGCAATCTCCTCAGTCTCCAAACACTCCCTTCCAACAGCCACCGCAGGCCCCTTACCAACCAGCCAATAGCCCACCCTACCTAGCAACTCCCTCAATACCCTACCAGCCACAGCCTCCCAGTACCTATGTTGTTCCTAGCTTTCCTGTGTCTGCAAGACCTGAACCTGTATCAGGTGGCAACACTCCAGCTGTTCCTAAACCTAAATTTACAGCTAAAAAGAGCTCTGCTCAGGTGTGGAAGCCTACAGCAGTTGATAAAGAGTGATTCTGGTAGATTTAGGACATGCTCAGTGTTCACTTGAACCTAAGGGCTGGTGCTCTTACAGGTGGACTATTTTGGGCATATAAACATGCTTTTGCAATAGAGTCAGCTCTACCTGCTCTTGTTACTGTCATGGAAGAGCTTTACTTTTTTAAATTGTTTACTGCTAACACCAATGGCATCACAAACAAATTAGGAACATAAAAATAAAAAACGGATGTAAGTATAATTTATTAGACACAAATGAGCCGAAGAGATATTTGTAAAGCATGTTGATTTTGACAAGTTCATAGAAAATGATGCAAATGGATACTTTTGAAAATCGTGAGAAATTAATATTTTTAGTTGAAAAAAAACATGGTGGCAATTAGAATGTAGAGCAGCAGGATGCTAAGTAAGAATTGAAAGAAAGGAATAAGGGAAAAATGCAGTCAGAAGCAGATGGTAAGTGACAACAGTGAAGTTGATTTTTTTTTTTTTTTAAGAAAACAATGCCAAATACATGATGTGAATGCTAATCTTTTTTGGATAGACAAACAAAGAAAAGATTAGATACAAGTTAAATAATAGTAAATGAATTAAATAAATAATGTAAAAATAGAATAGTGAGAGGAAGGAGTGGGGTACGTGGGGTGTAATGACACCAAGTAGAGGGCTAAACTTGGAATGCCGGTGATGTCATTAGTGCAGAGATTATGTAACACTCTTTGCCAAAAGGTACAACCAACACTGCCTTGCTTGTATTTCAAATGTTTGATTTGAACAGTTTTTCTATCAGTGGCTTTATGTCGGTGTCTTTCCCATAGCGCATACACTTAAGTGGGTTAATTTTATTTTAAGCTTTTTACCAGCTGTTGCATCATGTTAGCTACTATATTTAAACAGCCTCATGGGAGGGAGTGCTGAGGTCCAGAGATAGTAGGCTTAAATTTCAACTTAAGCCAGTGAAAGCAACTTCTTCTCAGACCCTCATAGTATTTTTTCTGATAACAGGAAAATACAGAGTATTTCACTCTTACACACAACTTCTCCTGCTTTTGTTTTTTATGAATAGATGATGTTTGGTTAACAAAAGAGCATTTATTGAAAGGATAAACAGCCTGGTAATGTTCACAAATATATTTTTGGTACAGGGCTGCTTATGCTTTTCATCTTCTTTTCTTTTTCCTTTTCTTTTGTTTTCTCCTTATTGTGCACTATCTGTATGATTCACTGCAGTGCCATTAAAGTTTATTTTATCCTTGTTTGGCTTTCCTTTCTTTTTTCCTTTGAGCATGCTTTCTAAGTTTCCTCTATTTCTAGTCTCTTTCCTATTCATCTTGCGGAATTTCACCACTTTTTCACTTGACAGAATGACAGAATTGTTCTAAATTTGCTCAGATAAAATTTTTAGCTACAAATGAATCCAGTTTCTATCAAAAAATCAAACTGATGTATACACCTAGTGTATCGTGTGCAAAAGCAAGGGTCTGAAATGAATCGGTTCTCAGCAATAAACTAAAACACGGTTTATACAAGAGGTAAACTTCAGCCAAGAACACCTCATTATCCAAATCACATATTTTTCAACAATTATGGTGCATGCTTGACAAGCACATTTCTGCAGAATGACCAACTGATGATGCATTTATGAAGGGTATTATTAGGCTGATGACTTCAGTGAATGCAGGCGACTTTACAGGATCACTCCCGGAGGTCAAGTTAATGGGCCCCCACTGAAATGTATATCTGTGTTGTGTCATGCATTTTCAGGCTAGTTCTTTGATTATACATGTCTTTATATCAATCATATAGTTTTCTTAGTGCAGTGTCAGAACAATATAACATTTAATAGTTGCGTTATTTAGGCATTGAATCCATTCAAACATATTATTTATGCAATAAAAGGCAATTAACTCACACAATAATTGTTTATGTATGCTGATGCCACAAAATGTTGGTACCTAATACTGTAGATGATTAAAGATTTACTCAGAAAAAGGCAGGACAGGTGCTCAACATATGGACCATATTAAAATCCAAGATGAGTTCAGCCTTACATTTTTTACTGAGTTTGAACCCCAAAGCAAACTTTACGATGGCTTTACCATAATCCTATATAAACTGAGCTGCTACACCACATATGAAGACTATTTTGAACACCTGTCTCAAACAGAAGCCTCTGCATGCACACTGTCACGAATATCAACTTTTATGACCTGCTTGGGCCCCCTCTCTGAGACATACTCGATGTTAAATTCTGCAGAAAAGCAGCTTGATAATAGACAGAAACGGTGTGAGCCTGTATATAGTCATCCATCATTCTCCTTCAGTAGAATAAAAATATGACCTGAGATTGTCTATTAATCTTCTCATTCATTCATGTGGCTGCTCTAATCCAGGAGAAAGCTGCCATAGGCGTTTTAGGCCTACCAGATACCTGAGTCAGCAGATAATTTATTCCCCCTTGACTCATTCTGATACATTTTTCTTTTTTTCAGGACTGCACTCTATTTCATTCTTTCTTTTTTGCCACCTTTTACCATCTGCTGATCTTACACACCTTTCACCAGATGGTGGCAGCACTGCCTTTCCTGCTTGTCTGTCATATGCAACAGAATGTGATTTCAGAGTCAATAGCACTTTGCTGTCCAAACATCCTAATGAAGATTTTACTCATGAGCATCAGGTAGTTTTACTGTCACGTTATCATACTTTGTAGTGTGTGACTGTAGAGAAAGGCAGAGCCCAGATCCAGGAAAAACAAGCTAAAGGTTGCTTACACTGGGAACCACTTGCACTTTAAAAAGCAGGAGGAAAGCTCACTTTGTTTGGACAAGTGCTAAAGCACTTGGTTGAGGAGGCTTACTGTGTAATGGACAAATAAATCCAATCTTAGAGCTTTTTACAGCATAAACTAATTAACCCTAACCCTCCGGCTATTTCATGGTTTAACATATTTAAACACAAAGAATGCTTACTATTTTAACATTAAGTATATTATTACAATATTACAGCACTTAAATGAATGTGTTGACAAAGAGCCACTCTGTTTTTTTCAGCATTTTCCAAACTGATTTTATTTGGCCTGAAGGCCCGTCTGCCAAACAAAAATGAACCCTTGCTAAAATGAACATGTCTGGATCTTTCTTCACAGCCACTTGGAAGGAGCTACTCCCTTTCCCCACCAGCCAGAGTACCATCCACAGGCCAGAAGACAGCTTCGGCTTCTTCTTCCCCCAAGCCTCCAGCTCGGGCCTCTGCAACTCTCCCAGCAAGGCAGCCATCCTGGCTAGAGAAGGGCCACAAACCTCCTACGCCCTGGGAGGCCGCCTCCCGACATCCCATGGGCCTGGTGGATGAGGCCTTTGCTTCCAAGAACCTTGAGCAAACCGTCGTTTCGAGCGTCCGCTTGGCAGCCCAGCGCAAAAAGCTGCCCGAGCCGCCAACAGATTGGAAGGCGAGGGTTTCTCACCAAGCCCCGCAGAAAACAGGCAGCCACACTTGGAGCCAAAGCCAAAGTCGCAGTCAGAGTCGGGCTCCGCTGCCATCATTTGTGTCCTCAACAAAGAGCACCGTCTTCACCCCTGCCAGTCATGCTGGCTACAGGTCTCTGCCCAGACAGTGGCAGCCTCAGAGGTCTACGCCAGAAGCGAATCTTGGACCCTCAGTGTCCTACTCTGAGTATAAGAGGCCCTTGGGAAAACAAACTTACAAGTCTGTGTACACAAGCAACACTTGGAGCTGGAAGCGGTAGGAGACAACTTAACCTGCAAGGCCTTAAAGGAGGAAAATCCAACTCTTCACTGATTCCATAACAAATTACTTAGCGGTTAGAGTCTAAAAAACAACAGTATGTTGAGTGAGGAGGATGAGCTCATAATGATGAA
Organism: Naso vlamingii; assembly: GCA_029822935.1. NCBI lineage: Eukaryota > Metazoa > Chordata > Actinopteri > Acanthuriformes > Acanthuridae > Naso > Naso vlamingii. The sequence continues at coordinate 8,456,822 of JAPQLA010000016.1, forward strand.
ATGGACATTTGGAAAGATTGCTTGGAGTTCTCCCAGTTTTGACATGCTAATATCATTTTTTTTAATTGCTTTAAATTTTTGCTCTTAAATCTTTAGTTTGAATTCTGTTAGAGAAAATCTTTGCATGCCATAATAAAATGTGAAAAGAAATTCCTACTAAAACAATGTATGGATACCTAAAAATGATTTCATTAACATTTAAATGACATGTTTAGGTTAATACACTGAAGTGGGCCTGTAGTTCATCCGATGAGGCAATGAGCATGTTACTTAGAATGGATGTAATGAGCGTGTATGTACATGTCCAATAGAAAATAAGTGGAAATATCTGAGTGAATGTGCAGTCACAGTATATCTGGAGATAATTCAAACTGTTGACTGTTCAGTGAACCATTTAGAATACACAAAATAGGTCATTATGAGAGGATGCTAAGAGGGAGAAAGAAACAGTGACCAGCCCAACACATAGTGAGTTGCAAGCTAAGATTGTCAGCTTGTGGATACATTTGCGGTTCATGCTGATTTAATTTTCTGCTGTGGGCGTTCCTATCTAGCATGCTGGTTCTTGCAGTGAATGTGCACCTTTTTTGGGATGGTTTTGTTTGATATTCAATCCAAACTTGCAAGGATGTTGTTTTCAGGTCAGGATACCATGTCACCCTCAGAATACGATTAGAGTTACATGGGAAGTGCGGCTTAAAACTTGGGGAAAGGTTAATGCTGTAACTCAGCATGTTGTGGGCGGACATGTTGTTATGTAAGCTCAAATAAGTGAGATTAATTTACTTATTTACCAGGTGCATTTTAATTAGCGCATTAGCATGTGGCCATTAGTACTCAGAGAGATAGAGGGAAGATGAGAAGTGGAAAATGGGGCATCTTTTTGAACATTATTTCCAATGTTTTTATTTTGGGGTGTTTTAAATGAACTGTCACAGCATTTAGAAGGTTGTTGGAGTTTTAGTTGGAAATGAAAGTTGTATTGAAAAATGCTGATGAGCTCTAATTATGAAAGAATATGTTTTAGTTTGGCACTGGGAGAATTGCTTACAATATGTAATGGGTGCTTGTGTTTGGTTTGGGATTTTGCTCGCGACTTGTAATCATCTCTAAAGACTAAAGCTAGGTTGGTGTTTCCACAGAGTGTACTGTCCTGATGGGATTCTCACCGAGCTGTTCTCATAAACATAAATAAGATTCATACACAGCATTGTGTTGTGTCACAAATGGCTCACTGACATAGCGTATCTGTGATAATTACACTGTGTTGCTTCCATTCAGACAACTTGTTACGATCACAATAGGAAACCATTAATCAATTTTTGTTCCAGACTAATCCAGATGTGGATTAACATAAAGCAGTTTACAAAATAAATTCAAGCGAATCGCACTGTTTCACAATTTGTCCTATGTGTTTGTCCTCTTTGCTCTCTATACCAGACATGAAGTGCTTAGCTCCAGGCCATTTGTTGCCCGTTGCACCATCCCATGAAGCTTTCTGTATGATGTGTTGTCTTCATTCTGTATCCAGGGGAGGGGGGTTGGGAGGGGTTGGTGGGGACTTGTTCCCATGGTGACCACCAGTTACATAACAACAGTGGGTACCTACTGTAGCTCAACCATTAGAGAATGAGAGATAAGGGCACAGAGGCAGATGATAAACAGAATTTTTTCCCCTACTAATTTAGATTTTGAAAATGCTGTGCGGCATTTGAGTGCTATTAAGGGAGTGGAGCTTGAGTCAGAGTATGAGCAATCATAAAGTGCAACACAAATATTTCGTTCAGTGTATTTGGTTCCTGGCATAGTTTTCTGTATGCCAGGCATTGCAGTGTGCCAATGAACTTGCTTATTATAACATCCAACCTTTTGTTTTCCTGCCACTGCAAACTCAACCTACCTTCCTTCATTTGTCCCTTTTATCTATTAAAGTCATACGTGGGAGGCAAATTTCATTTAGCAAGGTCAATTAAAAGATAGTGACTGGATTATAAGGTGAGTGAACCCTATTAGGCCTTGGTCTTTCCGATATCACATGATGGTGTTTAAAACAAATAGTATCTGATTGGGCTGCAGGCCCTGAGGGAACCATGTTTCCATGCTGGATGTCAGTGAGTTCGTTTATTGTTGGCTGGGCACTGTAATTCTGGAGCACAGAAGAAGAGAATTTCAGCTGACACAACTTTATTTTGGTTGTAAAAAGCTTTGTCAGAGGTTTGTTAGAGCGGTTTCATCCCTTTGGTGCTTTTTGACTCATGTATGTTAGCAATGTTTCAAGATAACCACAGATTATTGTTCTTTTATGGGTGAGTCATATGGAACAGTGTCTCCCAATCAAATCAAGCAGGGGAGAACAGGGTTGGTTGTCACATGAGCTGATTGTCACAATTATCAGGTTTCGCTCCCTAGTGGGCACTGTTAAAAATGCTGGTGCTGAAATTT
>JAPQLA010000016.1:8687122-8701331 GCA_029822935.1 Naso vlamingii
AAATAAAAGAAAACGCTACACTTTTTGGTGAACTTAAATGTGTGACATCCATACAGCACGTAAACGGCTTCAAGGCCCCTTGAAGGGGAGCGAGAGTCTGTCATGCACACAAGTAAGAAGATGTGACTTTGGGAGGCAACCATGTTGAGGACTAAGGGGGAGAGAGGGCTGCAGGAGTAACAGGGTCAGAGGGAGGCTGTGGTATCACACAGTGTAAATGGAAGGGTAAGTCTGACAGTTTAACATTACTGTAAGTTCGTCGGAGAGGTAAGAAACACTTGGGAGAAGAGGGCAGCAACATCTCAGCACATAGTGTAAATAAATGGACAAAACAAGGAAAATCATGACTACATAATATTCCTCCTTTTTACTGGTGAGGATTTGTAGGCACAATTAAGTACACGGGATGTGAGCAGCATAGGGAGGTAACAGGGAACTGGACAAGGACTGCAGGTATTGTTATAAAACATCTAGGGAGGATTAAAAGCAAAATTGAAGTCAGTGTTACTGCTACTAGTGCAAAAAGATTGCTGTTTGCAGCGTTAAATAACTCTTTAAGTTCATTAAACGTCACTTTTAAGCATCTAAATTCTCGTATTTACTGCCTGTTAATTGACTCGGCCTTGTAAACAGCCTCTATAGTAGTTCCTGTGACTTTAAACTAGTTATTTGTGCAGGTATATTTGACTGCAACACAGGCGTGCGCTTCCTGCCGCCTGCTTCTTATTCACAAAGCCCATTCTGTTCAGCAGACTGCAGCTCTCCAGAGAGGAAAACTAGGGGAACTGCTTGCATTATTAAATACGTTTCTCTCACTCAATATTTAATTAATATCCAATTGGATCACGCTCCCCACAGACATAATATTATCCTGCTCATTTGAATATCATTACATTTGTCAAGTCTTGTGGATAAGGCTCTAAATACATCATTCTTTCATGACTTCCTGCGCAGAAACATCCTCGTCAGAGGAAGTGCATAATCTCTGAGGGCGAGGCTGTTTTTACAGCTTGGCGCTTAACTTTAGTGCCAATTACAACAAAGGATGGCTTTTGCTTGAACGTGTTTTTATCTCAGAGAAAACTTCAATCTGAGAGAGCACCACAGGGAAAATTTAAGTGTACTGATGCTTAAATGATTGAGAGAAAGATACAGTGCTCATATGGAGCAGCACTGCATCTATGTAGGAGCCAGAAGCTACAGACATCAAAGACATTTTTCCTGCTGGTGTCACATTATATATATATATTTTTTATTTTTTTATTTTTTAAAGCTGCAGCTGGTAACATTAGGAAATCAAGCTAGCTGTAGCATTAGAGTCCTTGGGAAGCAACTCTGCTGCAACCACCCCCCTCCTGTTTTATTTTGTTTGTTGTCGCTCTCTCTTTGAAGTCTAGTTTGCACCAAAGATTCACAAACGGACAAATAGGTTGCAGGGAAAGTTGCAGCGGAGTAAACTGGTCCGTCTCAGCTCAAGCTTGAGCCAAGTGACGGTGCTGTTTGCAGACACCGCGGTCGGCACAGGCGAGCCAGAGCGCAAGGCAGGTCACTCATCTCAACAGCTATCAGCTTGTTCCCACATCACCTGTCGCTGAAAAGTGCAGCATGGCGCACCAGTCAGGTCAGAGTGGCACTGACTGGGCAAAGATAACATGAACGTTCAGATTTTTACACTCCTGAATACAGAGGGACAGAAAAACACAGAGATCTCACCGTCTCACCGACATTTTTTCCATTTTTTAGAACATAAAAAAAGCTCTTGATGTTTACCCCAAAGTTACCAGCTGCAGCTTTAAATGGAATTAATAATATCAGTAACATTGCATGCATTGTATTTATTTTCCCTTGGACCTGCTTTGTTGTTAGTCATAGGAGAAGCAAGCAGGAACACTGACAGGGTTAAGGGGTTGAAGCGCGGGCTGGGGAGTGGGGGGTCACCATGCAAACAGACCCTCAGACAGACGCAAATATTGTCCCCAGCAGCCCACCTCAAAGATGCAAACATGCACCACCTGTTGGACGAGTCAAGCATTCTGACAATGGGGACATGAACATTGAATGTACGAGATAAAAATAACATCAATAGAATTTAAAAAAAAAAAAAAGATTTATTTTTGTGGCAAACAAATGAACTTCTGTTTTGTATTGTGTTCAAAAAGTAAAAACACACCAACCTTCTCGCAGCTCTGAGGGATGTAGGGAAATTGATGCAGAACAAAATGAAATAAGGACAGGAGAAAAACAAGGGAAACACAGAGAGTAAAAAGGCCATGTTTTAGGTGTTCAAAGCTTCTTAAACAATTCGAAGGACCTCCTGTCTCCCAGGTGCAGGGAGCCCCTTGTATCTCCCTGGCACCCAATTTACAAAAAAAAGGTAAAAGTCTGAAGTATCTGAGCTAAAACATTTGAAATTAAACAAATTCTGCCACAGCCATGTGGTTAGCTTATAATGATGAATAATTCAAATTAATATATTTTGCTTTATTTTGTCATATTGTGTATAATATTACTTGAGAACTGGATGGTATTTGATGATTACAAAAGCTAACCATAAGACTGAAGAGCATTGTAAATGTACGTGAAAATTACACAAAGATTTAATCAAGAGAATAACATTGAGTTTTGTTCGAAAAAGCAAATGAAGCTTCGGCTGCGGTGTGCAAGTAAAAGAGAGAAGCAGTAACAACAGTTGCACTAATGGACCAAATATTTAGACTTTTGAAAAAGTGAATGATCGGAGCCTGCGTGTAAAAAAAAAAAACAGATTATTTTACTTAATAAAATCATGAAGCTTTATTATTACTTTTTACTTGGAGTAGGATAATGAAAATCCCCTACACTGAAATTATTTTACATCGCTTCTAACTTGTGATTTTATAAATTAATTGATATCAGAATTATATATTACAACAAAACTTGTCTGAAACAAAAATTTTGAGATCAAAGGTGTCCTTCCAATGTTGATCAGTTGGGAATCAAAAAAAAGGCCAGAAAAGGTTTGTTCATTGCTGGGGAAAGAGTAGGAACTGATGGAGGAGGGTCGTCCACCCTTTACCTCCTCCGCATTCAGGTTTGAAAGGCAATTAGTAGATAAACATAGCAAGCAGTCTGGTCGTTGGTGTTAGACTCAGGATAATCAACAGAAAGGATCAGAGACAAATTACAGATAAGATACTAAAGGCTCAAATCAGTGCAGGTAAGTCAAGTGCAAAAAAATAAATAAAGAACCGCAAAGCATACTTACAATGACCTAACAGGAATGTGGCGTCTGCAGAATTTTTTGGCTGATTTTAAAGATTCCTTGTGAATTTTCTAGGAAAACGTTAATACAATGTAGCTTAATAGAAGCATGTTAGTGCTGCTAACGCGCATTTCCTACCTCTGACATAAAGATTTGCCGGGGCAGAGTAGCGAGTTCCATCGTTGTTGGTCGCCACACATTCATACTTCCCCTGGTCCGACTCTTCGCTCTGCTCTATCTGGAGGGCTCCTGGTTGGGAATAGCAAACGGGGTAGCCGAGTATGTTTGGTTAAAATGACGTTGATCGCATTGAGTTCACAAGCAAAAAAAAACAACCAAAAGAATAGAACTTGTTTGACCTCGAGGCTCGAGGCCAGCATCAGCCGCCTTCATTTCTAGTTTTGCTTTGTCCTTTTAAGTTTCAGTAGTTGCACAATTTGAGGAAAGTTGTAAATAAACAATATTTAATAAACTGCATGAATGAAATACTACATTCTTGCATCTGCTGCTATGTTTAAAAGTTTATCCCCCGTCATTATCACAGCCTGATCCTCTGGCTGAGGTCAAATGGAGACTGTGTTATCCTACTATAGGTGAGGGATAGCTGCAAATGGCAATCATGCAAGACATTGAAATACAAATATGTTTTTTTTCTTTACAGGCCTAAAGTCACAACAAGGGAAAAGAAAATAACACATTGCCAACCAAATTCAAAAGGAAAGAAAATAAATAACCTCTGTCTATGAGACATTTACCTTGTTGATGACTTTTTAGAGAAAAAGCCTGATTCTTATAAGACTAAAGGGTCTTAAAAGACACTCATCCTAACGCCAATGTCAAAAAAAGTCATAATTTCACTTTATAGAATAGGGGCAAGCCCTTGAATATACAACATGTCACTGGACTGGTCAATATGGGGATGAGTGATACTGCTTCAGGGAAACATGGATCAAACAAAAGAGGTTTACAGTATAAGAAAGCAGCATAACAAGGAAGGACAATTGAAAGAAAGAAATTTAGGTATGAATTTTAGCATATTCAATCACAGATCAAGTGTAACATTCACCTAACAGAGTAATTTGGGACTTCATCTAGGTGAAGTAACTTTCAAAAAATGCAGCCCATAGAAAAAAATTGAAAAATGCTGCTCATTTACGTAGAAAAATGTAAATTAAAGTATTATGTAAGGCAAAACCAACATATAACCCTCTGTAATAAAAGCTTTGACATGCAAATCTTGGCAAGAAATGTATGTCGGCACAACTTACAACCTTCTGACAACCCTTAGCTGAAAAATAAAATGCAATTGTATTAGAAGACAAAATTCAAAATATCGGCTTGAGCCGACAAGAAGATAACCAACCACTGCTTTAGCTTGTGAAAGCTACAAAAGACACCCATAAAAATCCACCAATGGGATCAGCAGTGTGGTGTCACATGACCAAGGGAAAAATGGCTTTATGCATCAACAACTCTCCAGCTTCTTGTCACACGGCAAAAATGAGCCAATCAGGTCCTCGCCAGACTCTACAGTTTGCCTTCCCCAAACCCTGAAGAAAAAAAGTCAAAAAGTAAAATTGTCTCCAAACCCAAGAAAATGAAGAAAAATAGGTGAAAGAGAAAAAAAGCACCGTAGAAACTTTATCAAAAAAGTGGTTGTTTGGGCTTTTTTGTAGAGGTACAGGAGAGGAAAGCAAATAGAAGAAATGGAAAAAAAATAGTTTGCAAAGATAGAAAGAATTCTTTGGGAGAAAAAAGCAGAGGAGAGGCAATGTTGTCTTCAGCATGCCTGCGTGATTCCACAGCATCTGTGCATATTTTTTAGTGCTGAACAAGAACAGCTAAGGGGGAAAAATGCTTGGTTGTTTTAGTTGGACAAAAAGAGGGACACATGATTCGCTATGGCCAAAAAGAAAACAAAAATGAACGGAAAAAATATAGTTTAAAAAAATAATTGTCATTGGATATGCTTATTTGAGCCAAGGCAAGCATATCACAACTGAGCTAAACAGGCTCTTGAAACCAGAATACAAAAGAGGAAATAAAGCATAGACAAAAAAAGATGGGAGACAAAATTTAGAGAAAACGAAACAGGACAAATAAGAAGGGAGGTCCTTGAATGAACGTAATGGGATTTGGTCTTGCTAAACAGGACAAAAATGGAGGTGAATCAAGTGAATGGATGGGTTGACAGCAAGAATGAATTTGTATTATTTTCATTCTGTGAACGTCAGTTCAGCACTCTTACCTCTTATTGGTGTACCACCTGGGTGGATAATATGAATGCAAATAAGATTAGAAAGAAGAAGCATTAGTACGAGTAGATAGAGGCTGGGGGCTTTGGAAGAAGAATCAAATTAGATTTAACAGGGTACGTAAATAAAGGTACTAGAGGAAAGATAAAGGAGAAAGAGAGAGAGAGAGAGTAGGAACTTTTCTGTACTCTATTGGCAGAGAAAGACAGGATTCATCATAGAAATTCATAGGTCAGAGAGAAGAACTTGTACATAGAAGTATCACGGGGAGGTGCCATTTTGGAAGTGGCAATGGCTTCTGAAGACCATCTACTGAAGGGAGAGACTTTGAGGACTTTATATATGAAATTGTGAACAGACAAGTTAAAAAATATTGAGATCCCTTTGCTTGATCTGAGCTGGCCACCTCCCTAAAACTCCTGAAATTTCCATACCTACTGTGCTGGTGTTAAAGGATTAAATACGTGAGTGGGTGGTGGGTCAGTGAGTGAGTAACAAACATGTGAGGACAGGTCATTACCCAGGTCAGTATATGACAATGCTAAGCTAGAGTTTGGGTGGTTATAATCTGCAGATAAAGGTGATGCTAAAGCTGGCAGTGGTAGCACACTTAAACACCTTGGGGTGAGGAAAGAGTGTGTGTGTGTGTCTCTAGTAGTAGCCTTGAAGCTAAGCTAACTGTTAGTAAAATGCATGCCATGCATTTTAATAGTTGTTGGAAACATGGAAAAATTAGTGGGGGGTGATGTGTGCTTTAGAGCTAAGCACTTACCAAAGGATTCTGTAGATTTAAAAATATAGAGAGAAGAAAGACAGCATAAGAATATGATTATATTCTTTAGGTAAGTTTAGTTAACAAGGTTTAGTTAATGCTTTAATAGCTCTACGTGAATCAAAGTCGCACATTAGAAATATGGGTTAATTCTACACAGTTCTGTTGAAAGCAAAGTCAGAAAGGAAGTAAGGTTAACAAGACGACTTAACAAAGGACAGCTGTGAAATCTGTGAAGACAGGTGGTCAAACATACAAGACTTCAAATTTACACGCAGTTGTGCTAATGTTTTGCCGTTAGCTTGTACATAAAAGCTGCAAGCTGTGATTCTGAACACGTTTTAGGGAATAGAATAATCCCTTGGGATTGAGATATTGAAATCAAACTTGGGGTACTCAGGTGAATGGGTATATTAGGGGATGTCAGAGGCAAATAAAAACAAAGCTGGCATCTACACAGTGAAGCAGGGGCTGTAATTTTCAAAAAATCAAGGGTAAAGGGAAAAGCCTGAGAGTTTTACGCACTACTGTGGCTGATTAGCAAATCAGAATTAGTTTTTCTTTAATATATATAAAGTTGTTATGCACAGCAAATATTTATTCTGAGGAGGTTTAAGGATCCCTCTTTCAATGAGTAAAATTTCAACAAATGCACAAGGACGAGAATGAATTTGCTTTTCTGCAGGTTTTCCTATTTTAAAATCATGTGCACTCCGAATGAAGCCGAATGTTGAATATTAATTGTTTAAAAAAAAAAAAAAAAAAGACATAAGAAATGAGGAGAATGGATTTAAAAAAAAAAAAATACTGCACCAATGCAGTGGAAAGGAAATCAACACAAAACGGCAACAGAATTAATCGTAAAAAGTCACAGCAGTGAGCAATGAGGGCAGAAGTTAGGGCAGAAGCCAGCAAACACAGAGGGGGAAACAATCCCAACAGCCCATGACAACACTGGAAGACAAAGGGAGACACACATACAGACAAGACACACTGGGGCGGACGGAGAGTAGAGGATAGGAAATAGTAGAGACAATGCCATTACCTACAAAATGAAAAGCCAAATGAGAAGTTAAATCATGGGAGGAAGAAGAGGATGAAAGAACAGAAGAGACAACAGGGGGAGCAGATCAGATAGAAGATATCAAGAAAGAAGACACCCTGTTCTCGTAATTAAGTTTTCAGCGGAGGAAACCTACCTGATCTGAGCTGTTTAATGCGCCCATTGTTGTTGGTGGTGTTGACAGGGAGGAAGTCTTTGAACCAGGAGATGTCGGGGTCGGGGTTGCCACTGGCGGCACAGAGCATGGTGGCGGTGCGCGTTCGCTCCACCACTTTCAACTGTGGGCCCATGTCTATGGTGGGGAAACCAGGGGGCAGCTGGTCCTCTGAAGATACATGAGAGACAGTGTGGCAGTGGTCAGATTCAGAGAGTCAAGCTGTGCACAGTGAGGAGGGAATACCAGTGGAGATTGTGGCCATAAGATGGTAAAACAAAGCAGAGAGAGACTGCAAAAGGGCAAAAAGACAGTAGGGTGGCGAAATATTTTTTACACAATTTGAACTCTTTCAATTAAGCTTTTATCATTAATAAAGCTATGACATAAAAAAAAAAGATTCCACACTCATATTTGGCGTTGACGAGGACACACAATTAACAAAAAGAGAAATGGACGACAGCACAGTAAACAGGACTTGTGCAGGATTATTCTAGGGAATGAAAGTATTTTCTTGTTTTTTTTAAACTTTGATGATAAGTACCACTCTTAAATTTTTGCCTTTGAAGTATTAATCTACAGCTAGCAGTCAACTAGCTTAGCATTAGGACCCAAAACATACATATAAGGCGGACTGGCTCTGTTCATTTCTGGTGAAATCCTCCTTAAAACAGCACCTCTTGGTTTAATGATTATTAACATGTTTTATCTTATTTTTTAAAACATCAAATGAATGTAAAAAGAACAAATTGTAGTTTTTAAGAGGGGTTATAATTCTTTCCCAGATGCAGACTCCTGGAGTCTTAATAAAGATTAAAAAAAACAAAAACATAATGTTTAAGATGCTTGTGTTGAGGTTTTTGTGGTGCTAGCAGGTGGATTCAAACTGATTTAGACGTTCAGACTAGCTGTTTTTCCCTGTTTTCAGTCTTTATGCTAAGCTAACTTTTTCCTGCCTGTTGCTTCATATTTAGGCCTGACAGTAGTATTGATCATCTTCTCTATTACTATCACTACTGTTACTACTAAGACAGCCAGTAAGCACTGTCTTCCAAAAGGTATTTCTGTTCTTTAACTGACTGAAAGAGAGAAGCTGGAGAGAAACTGCAAACATGTATTCAGGTGAGGTGGAGCTCTGCAGTTCTTTGATGGCGGCAGGTGGCTTTGCTGTGTTGTTTAAGCTGTCTTGTTCCTGCCTGTGTCTCAACTTACCGACTAAACAAGGGCACGCTGCATCTTCCTGCTGTTTGACGCGTGAGAGCAGATAACTCACACTGCTCCTTGCTCCAAACTTGTTCCTTTAGCGAAACAAAGAAAATCAAAGCCTCGAGCTGATTCGTCTGAACCTCGCCGCTCTGAACTCCAAGTATTTCTGGCTCGCAGCGAGTGATCTTTGAGAGGACGCAGAGTGGAATGTTGCATACACACCACGGGATCTCCATATGCAAAAACGTCTGCCTCTCTGCAATGTTGGTTGAGTGTTAATCTGCAAAACAAAACCTGCTCCTGCTGCATGCCAACGAGGTTTCTGTGCACCTTTAAGTTTTCCTTTCCCCGCTGTGATATGGCAAATTAGTGTCTTCCGTTGCTCTCGTAAACGGCACCTTTTTGGAAACTCATTCTTCATTAAATTTTCATGAGGAGACATCAGTCTGGAAACAGCTTTGAGATGCCATTGCCTGCACACAGCCAAACAACAATCATGGCCACCTTCCAACAACGCTTTTGGGTATCTGGCATGAGAAACCACCTCGATGGATAAATCCTCTCAGAAAGAGACTGTATTACAAATGAGTGACTTCAGACTGAACTACAAAACTTTGCGATGAAACTCCGTGTCCCTGCCTGAACTGACGTGCTTTGACAGGGATGTGAAGGATATTGTTGTGTGTTAAAACAACCAATCACAGGGCAGCTTTCTTATTTTTTTCTCCTCTTGTTGTTTTAATAAATCCGCTATGTAACGCATGCTTTTAACACTGGTCATTTTCTTGGCAGTAGCAAACTGTTAATTATTCCGAACTTGTCCCAGACATCCTTATATATATGGTTAATCACTGTGAGTCCTTGACATGATTTGCAAGACATACAGTATGTTATCAATATCCCTTTCAGTATCCATTAAAGTAATGAGACACGACAGCTTTACTCTTGTGAAAAAGTTTGTCGGTGTCTGGCATTGTTTTAACGATTGCATAGAATCGATGTGCTCATTAAAACAATAACCACTTAGTTAAATCACCCCAGTCACACAGGCCTTGTTTACACCTGCCAACAACATGCCTCTTGGGCGATCTCCTCACAAGAGGACAGCTGCAGGTATGTCAGTTCACAGCTGGCATTAGAGTGCGTCTCCACACGCGACTCGAGTGAGCACTTGCGATGAGATCTCAATCTCGATCCCGCCGCACATGCAAATACACATGTGCATCATCTTTGTTTGCAAAGGCTAAATGTGTCGTTGTTTGTGACTCGGAGGAGGCGGCAACACACTTCCCTCGCATAGTCTGCTGGAAATTAAAAGAGGAGGAAGAAGCCTCCGAAGACCTTGAGGCGTGAGCAATCAGCTGGTCCAAATGGAATTCAGACATTTTTGTGTCTGACTCCTTCCACTAGAATCAGTTTCGCTTGTTGTTTAGTTTGTCTTCCTCTTTTGTTTTCGTCTTTAAAGGATATATTGTTACATTCATATGAAGATGAATAATTTTAAAGAATAATACATCCACAGAGGTTTTAGAAAGGTGCTATATAAAAAGTAATGCCTTCCCCCAAGGAAATTATTATGAATGTGAATTTAATATTTTAAAAAAGTTGTCAGGTCCAATGATTGTTTGTTTACCTCTGTCAAAGATGGCTGAAGGCGTGTGAACCAATAGCATAATGACGTTGGTATCACGTGGTATCTGTGAATTCAGCGATTGAGATTTGGCGTGGTGATGGTTAAAAGTTGTCTACAGGACCTTTAAAATGATGCCAATGGCCACAAATAAGTCAGTCTTTCATTTACAGACAGACATCAATTGAGTAAACACATTCACATACACACGGCTCTGTGAGTGTGGTCACATACGGCCAAACTACGTCAGAATGTGGTCTAAACAATTGATCTCGATGTGTCTCAGGTGCCCTCACACCTCTACTTTTCCTTAATATAGTTAAGCTTGAGGTCAGAACCCGTTGTAGTATAAAACATTAAGAATTTCCCCAAACGTCTGCTTATTTTTGCATTCACTGGTTGTCTTTCTAATTGTTTGTAGCTGTTTTCATTGTCATTAACTGCAGTTGCATAATAGGCTTCAAGAACTCTATTAGTTTTTCAAATTGCGATAACATAAACACAGTAAAACACAAAGAGAGAGAGAGAGACTGGGTACAGGAAAAGGTGCAAACATGTACTAAATTGTGTGCTGTGGTCATCATTCACACAAACATTTCCCTGTGTTGTTGTGCTTGTGCAGTCGACACACATTGTAGTCATATACCCACACAAAATATGTGACAAAGTGCCCTCTCCAGAGAAAACATACTGCATTAGGACCACGCGTGAAAAAGAGCAAAACTACCGGGAAGAGAAAATGATCCGCGGTAACAACTTATCTTTTCTCAAAGCATCACGTTAACAACCATCAAGGAGTGAAGGAATAGTCTAAAGAGAGAAACTGCACTTTCAAAGGTGCTCATTCAAATCGAGAAAGACAGGAAGGAGTGGGAAATGAATTAATTGTACAAGGTAGATGCTGTCCAAACTCCCTTTGGCCTGTTCAAGGTCGAACAGACAATTAGTCGATTCTACAGTGAGTCAAAAGTGTACCTGATCAAACACAATAGCCAGAAGCGAGCCTAGGAGCACGGATGCGTGTTGAATATAGTAATTGGATGTGACAATCCATGCGAACTAAAAAGCAGCTCCTGTGAAATTGTGATGTATTCTAAAACAAAGTGCTCAAGAGCTCGTAATTTGGCTGTCCGTTAAGAAGTCCGGATCGCTCCCATGCTACAGTAATGCAATGCCCCTTGTTATTCAGCTCTGAGGAGGTAAGAGGAGGGCGTGGGACGACGTTCATTTTATTTCATGACTGGTGTAGCCTAGCTTAACATCATAGCTTTTAAAAAACACTGTAACCATGACTTCTGTCTGATTTACATTACGGTTTCACTGCAGTATGACTCACTCAAATTGTCAAAGAATAAACAATAACAAAACTGTAAAAATGAGGCTTGGTCACATGTCCAAAGGGCACTTTCAGCAAACCCGTCTTCCCTCTGCACAGCATGCTTGTGTGACACGATGGTAGCCTGTAACTCCATTGCAGGCAGTTGATTTGACTCAAGGCAGTGCATTTAAAATTAATGATCTGTTACGAAGGTTTCTGGCCTTTTGAATGCATTCTTGCTCAGCCCAGAAATACATTTTACAGCTGCTTTGTGCACTCGTGCTCATCTAGAATGGCCGCAAAGTCATTACATCAACCGTGAGGTATCTCAGAAAGTTTTTTTGCACAGAACTTCTGATGAGAATGCAAAAAAAAGGAACAAGAAACACAAGTATTTTGGTGTGTAAAGCTCCTTAAAGCTCTCGGCTATACCCTCATTTACTTCACCAAGAGAGCTGCTGTTGTGATAATAAATAAAGGGGGGGGAATTGAACACATTTGCAAGCTAGCACTGTGATTAACAGCTCATGTCAACCGAGCTGCTGCAGCATTTTCTTTACAAGGCCAAAGTGACCAAAATGAAATCAGATTAATCACTATTTAATTTGAGACAGGGCATGTTTGTTGTATATTTTTGCGCTGAAGTTGGGTTATTGACATCATGTTAGAAGTTAAGAATGAAATAATGAATCAACCTTGGGGCAAAGCGGCCAGCAGTTGTTCCCATGTGCCGTGTTCGCAGTTGGTTTTCAACTCGTGGTTACATAAATTATCAGCCCGAACCCACTTCATTACCACTTCAGGAACTCTGGGCTGCGTCCTGTTAGGAGTGGAAATTGGATAAGTTTGCTCGTAGTGCATTTGTTTTTAAGGGATTACTAGGGTATACTCGATGCTGCATGACTTGCAGTGCCCAAGCCACTCTGTATATTATATACGAGGCAAAGTTGAAAGATGAAATTAATAGAAAAAAAAGGGTTTTACAGATTTCCCCTGCTTCCTTAATCTGTCTCACTGAGAGCTGCAATCTCAAGGACAGTCTAGACAAGGGCAGTTTCTGCTTTACAGACCCATACTGTATATTCAACAAAGGATCTACACACTAAATGAGATGGAAGGGAAAGAAATGCTGAAGTCACCTTCTGGAGAAGTGCTGAGCACTGGGGCTTGATATAAAAAGACTCCCAATGACAATTTGCACACATTAGCCACTGCCAGGCTATCAGGCCATATGAGTGCGCCGTGCCAAGTATGGGAGGAGTATAAAAAGGACATTGGCTCAAAAAGTACCTCAGTGAGCAGATTTTTGCTGAAGACATAAGGCCACTGGACATAAACCCAGCCCATTAGCAGATTATATCTATTGATCACTCGCACTAAATACGAGCACAAGTGAAGTCGCATTTGCCTTGTATGACAACAGTGGCCGTTCCAGTTCCTAAAATGTTGTTTGAGTGCAGCATAAAATCTGCATAAATTTGTCGTCATCCTGCAGCAGCCACCACTACACACACACACACACACACACACTGTTCAAAGAAAACTTCTCACCTCCTGTTTAATGACTTGAATGACAAACCTTCTTTAGGCTCTATTAAAAAGGCCTAATTGAGTCTCAACAGATAAAGGTACCATTCACATGTGATCTGCTACTGTTTAAACGTGTTTGCTCAGTTCGCTACACCCAGGTACTTGTGAGTGCATGTGCAGTAAATGTTTACGGTATTACAGCACTAATAATGCACTTAAGTTTACGGATAGGGAATAATTAGAAAGTTAAAGCGAGAATGTTTGTTTGAATTTGATATTTTTAAATGAAATGTTGACAACAATGAGACACCTTCCAAAGCCAAATTCAAAGCATGTTCCTCTTTCCTGTGTTGCACCTGCTGCATACCTACCACTGTATACAGTGGTGGCACTCTTTTTATTTGGTTATTGATAAGCTGTGATTACCAAAACAGGTTTTGGACAAAACAATAACAGCGAGTTTGATAGTCTGCTAATATTGCTTGTACTTTAGCTTGTAGGTTTACACTTTTGAGTTAAGTGGGTTTGACATTTAATTTGTAATTAGGACTGTGCCTAATCAAATTTGATTTTCAATTATAACTTCAGCTTCCAGTTGTTACGAAAACAAGATTGGTGGGATAAAAAGGTTATTGTGGCACATTCCATTTTTTCAGTGATGCTCTGCTTTTATCTTTTGTTCAAAAGTACACCCCTTTCCTTTCCTGTTTCCTTTCCTAAAACCCCAAACTCACTCTCGGCCAGGCTTTTGCACGGTTAGTCCAGCTCGCTGCAGTCACACAGCTGCCACTTGGATTTTGAGGCACGTCTGTTCGTGCTGTTACAGTATTAAAGCTTGTAGAGGTGAAAAAGGACAAGCAAGTCGCATTTCAGGTATCCTGTCTCACGTTTTATGTCCAATATAAAACAACTAACAATGTGCACATTATAAATTATTAAGTTAACATTTGACATGTATTATTATTACTATTACTGTTACACTTTTTTCATTTGTTTTCATTTGAATTATGAGTAATTTAAGTTCAAGAAACTCCACTGTT
>JAPQLA010000016.1:8710643-8720900 GCA_029822935.1 Naso vlamingii
TATCTGTCACGTTCGGAGTGCAGTCCACGTGCCTCTGAAGCTCCAGCAGATGTTTTCTCATGCACCATGCAGACTATAAAGTCTTACATCCATCTTGTTGGCAGTGGTTTTGTCTTAAATCATCCTGCTTACGATACAGATACTGATTGGCTCCCACGATTAACCACGCAGGACCATATAGGGGGGAGTAGGAAGGTGATTTATTTTTTTTTATTTTTCTTAAGACGTGATCAATTTCGGCGAGGACAGTCAACTCCATCTTTTTAATTACAATAATGAATAACTTGTCATCAAGTGCTCCATTTTTGTGACATATGAGAGAGAGAAGTTGGGAATTGTTGAGAGAGTAGCATCAAGTCAGTATTGGCCAAATCCCAAGCAATAACTCTGCCTGTGGATGTTTTATGAAACATCCGGCCTAATGGACGTGACGATAATTGATAGTCTGCGTAGATGGTTCCACGCTTGTCCCAGCATGCCGAGGGAGAAAAACATGTCGAGTTCTGAGAAAAATGTCCAACGATTAATGACTGCTTCTTCATGTGAAAAACCTGCTTAAACACTCGTAGTTTCTGTGTATTAATCCTTCATTCTTTAATACGTGGAGGTATCAGTATGGTTTAAAGAGGACCAACCACTCGGGTTATACAGTCCCTTCGTCTTGAAAATGCTGTTTGAAAAAGTTACAGTATTTTTATTTATTTATTTTTTAATATAGAAAGAGTTAAACTCCAACAGCGAGTCAGCATGTTTCCACAGCCCCATTTTTGGAAGAAAAATGTATTTTTCTAACAAAATTGAGTGTTCCATGTGGCGGCGCAGGTCTTTCCATCTATAGAGCCCCTGCCAGCAAACCAGAGAATTGTATGGTGGCTGCTGGCCCCCTACCCTCCTTTTTTTTCGAGCCACTGATCACAAGCACAGTAATTTTACAATGGTCACTTGCTTCATCCCCGCTGCATCCCTTTGCTCCAACAGTGTGAGACAGCTGACACAGCATTTATCTTGCTAAGCAATTTTGAGCATGCCGACCAGCTTTTGTTCATCTCTCGCTCTGTACTTAGAAGGACGGCCTTATGCGTTTGGAAAATAGCGCACACAGATGAGAAATTATGGTTTGGAATGAGCATTAAGGTGCCTGCTAAATTAATCTTGTCAGTCACTTTTCTTATTTCCTCCAGGTCGGAGCCATGCAGGCGAGTCCACACATTTCCTCTGACTAGCATCTTGTGAATATAATTTAACTTAACTTTGAATGTAAATTAAGCATCTTTTGTTGTCTTTTATTAAGTATGGAGACCATTTTTCCCATAACAATGACAATGAGTGAAGTGCCTACATTGTCTATGAATAATCACTGATCATGTAGCAGCCCTTTCATTGTACGTGGAGAGATCCGTCTCAGCTACACGACTTTAGCTGTGCCACTGCACCATTCCATACAAATGGAAATGATGCATTCTGTTTTTCCGTCACAGGAGAGCGGCTTCCTATTTTCCGCTCCCACTGTCAAGTTGTGCACAGCTGCATAAGTTTGCACACTTGTGTGCGGGGCACAGGAAATGACTGTTGACAGCATAATGGGAGTACGAGGATGCAATATAAATCCTTAATCATGCCTGAATCATGAACTGCAGCACTCAAATCCACACATCACTCTGCTAGGACTGCTGCTCGCAGAGAGGTTAGACCTTGTGAGGTGCTCTGGATACTTTCACTGATATTTCTTTTGTTTTGCTTACGAATAAAAGCCTAAGAAAGACATCCAGCTGCACTAATACATGAGTAGGTGCTTATATGCCAGTATCTTCCTGAGTTATATTCATAAATGAGATCAAATACCACTTCACTGTAATCATATTCCAGCCATGAAACCCAAAATGTGCTGTTGCTTCATCTCTCAATCCCTTCCTGTCACTCTCTATTATAAGGCGAATCAAGACGACCTTAATTCAAAGACATGAGTCGCATATGAGGTGGGTCATCTCGTACTTAATCAAAACAGAGACTCGAAAAAAAAAAAGGGGAAGGAAACCCGCACCTCATGCTGTGGCCGGGCAGATTTGACTTGGAACATCATTACGTTTCAGGGTTCGCCTTTCATGCAAATCACTTCTCTAAGCCTGGAAGTTCATTACTAATGGCACTTCCCATCAAGTTAGAGGCCCATCCGAATACTAATATCCCCAAGTACTTGGATTTGTCACCTCGAATCCCCTCTCCTCGTAGCATGGCAATTACAACAATGTGCTTTTCCTTCATGGAATTAGGCATCGCCCCCTGTGGCGAGCTTCCCACAACAGATGCTTTGCAGTCGTTTCCACAGACCATTGGAGCCCAAATGAACTAAATGAACATTCACTTTATATGTATTAGCCCTGGAGTAGTATCACTTATCTTTGTTTGCTTATTTATTTATCTCTCCCTGCATCACACTCTTCAGTATTTCTCCACTAACATGGCCAAAGGAGGAGAGAAATATTCTTTTGCCAGTGATGTTGACAGACCGCACTTGAAAAATGCACAGTTGCATTTTTAAAACTGTAGTTTATGTCATGTTGGAGGATGTGTAGCAAACCAGCAGTGCTGTATCTATTGTACTGAATGAAGTAGTTTTGGAGGGAGGAAGCTTTTTGGTCTCCTAAATAATATATAATACATCCTTGAGGTAACCTTGTCTTACCTCGTACAGTACGCCGCCCTTACAATGCGGCGTACCTGCCTACTTCCATGGAGTCAAATTTATTTTTGTGCAGGGTCTTTGGACAAGTGAGGAAATCTGTTTGGTTGAAACTTTAAGATAAAAATGCTGAAAAGAGGAATCAAATGACTAGCTAGAGTGGATCTCATTATAGTGATTCTTGCTATCCTTGTCTGTGGCCAGCACTGTGGGATCATCTTCCTTTTGTTTATATTTGATTTTCATCTTGCTTCCTTTCCTTTGTCTGTCTAGCTATGACTGCTATCACTGCTCATTATGATTATGCAGTTCTTTTATTTTCCATTATTTGCTTTTTAAAGATATCACCAGCAGTACGCATAACAACACTGTTCTTTGGTAAGATGGCAGATATGTGGAAATGCACAAACTAAAGTTAGATTGATTCCTTGTTGTGTCAAAGCAAGACTTTGGTCAGAAAAGCTGGTGGCTGAACACACGTTGATGTAAAGATCTTGCACATTATGACCTTATAATTCACAATGCCAGTATTTTGGGTTTATGTATCTGAGGGAGGCAACATGAGGACAGAGCACACCGTTATTTGCATCAGAGCCGAGAAAGAAAAAGCTTTTTCCAGTTTTTCTTTTTCTTTTTTTTTTTTTTTGCTCCGTGATAGGCCTCTCTTCACCTTCAATACATTGATGGGAAAGGAGAGCGAGCAGAAGAGCAAAATGGAAATGGTAATAAACATGCTAATGCTAGGCCGCGGAGCCGGGAAGAGCAGCCTCTATACCCGTCCCTCTGCTATATCTGTTTGTGTGCGTGTGTGTGTGTGTGTGTGTGTGTGTGAGGGGAAAAAACAGAGATAGAGAAAGAGCAGGGGCGGAAATGTGCATAATATTGCATGTGAGAATGCACACACACATGAACACACTGACTTTGTACTCAGAGTAAACAGGAGAGAGCCGCATGTGAACGTGCCACCTTTCTCTTTCAATCGGCCTCTGGAGACAGTGCAAAGGGCCTTTTGTTGGCTCATTGGTGAGATAAGAAGCAAGTGTGTGTGTATGTGGAGCATGGGTGCGGGGGGGTTGCTTCAGAGACTAGCAGAGCCAACTTTTTTTCTATAGGATGGAAGCACCCCCTCTCAATAGGAACTCATTTGCCATGTTGTGTAATTGTGGCACATAATGGAGCACACCTCATTCAGGCAGCCCAAGGCTTTTTTCTAAAGCCATTTTCTCCATTCACAGCAAAACAAGTCATGTTTTAGAGAGATATTACGCAGCCTTTTGAGCTCAGGGCCACCAAATATTTGCCTTTGAATGGAATGTTTGGAGTAATCAAGATAAAAATTTTCCTCAGTGCTTATTATAAAAGCGGCACTGTCAAACAATTTGATATTTGTCATCCGACTTTCATTCTCGCAGCTCGCCGGCTGTAAACAAAGCGGCTGACCCTTCCCGTCTGCGTTTTGTTACACATGTTTGTGTGGATAAAAGCTGCTATTAACTGTGGTCAATGAAAGACACAGGCAAGAAGGTGACCTGTGACAAGCAGGCTACAATCTAAAAAATACACGCAGGTTAATACTCTGCTTTATTTTCTATATGGTCCTACGAATATCAAAGCTGAAGTGCAGAGATGAAAAATGACTGATTTGAAAATTATTGCTGAGCTTTTCCATTAAACCACCGCGGGCTAGGAAAGGATGGCCATTTGCATAATTTAACTGGCATCTTAATTATTGTGTCAAGAATCTCTATGCAAATGACTTAAGTCACTTAGAAACGGAAACTCACTCGGCTAAATGGCTAATGGGCTAAATCTTATCAAGTTAGAATACACAACGTGAGTGTAACGAGAGTCGGCTCTGACTGTGCGCCGCGACGCTGACAAATAAAGAAAAGAGGACAGGACAGACATAAAACAAGTGAATGCATGCTTACCTGTGAGAGCTGGGAGAGGAGAGGCATGTAAGTGGCGTGTGTATGTGTGTGTGGGTGTTTTTCTTCTGGGGTTGTTGAAAAGGACCTACCACGTAAAACAGTGAGTCTGGTTGTAGCGCTCGTCTCTCCAACACTGTTGGAGGCGACGCATTCATATATGGCTTCGTCTCGGGGCGTGCGCAATGGCTGAATTCTGAGCACTGAACCAGAGCCGTCGTCGAACTCAATCACCTGCAGGTGCGAGAGACAGGATAATGTTAAAGGAGATTTTTTGGTTCACAACGGGTGAGGGACCTTCCGCAGACAAAAAAACAACAACACTGTCAAGGACATTTGGCTAAAGACACTGATGGTGATTGACAAAATGTGCTTCCTATGACAGAGACGAAAGCTGCTGCCTACCTTACATCCAATCAGAACCAGTGATTTTGTGGTTTGTGAGTACTGTGCTTATGTACTGTACATGTACAAAAAAAGTTACTTCAGGATCTGTGCAGCATTAGAATTCTTAGAATCTGTAAGTTCTGAAAATATATGATTTTTTTTTTTTAGCCCTTTGGGTGTAGATACATTTACTGTGTTCAGATTGTTTCCTCGTAAAATAGCAAGATCTGATATATTGCTGAACTTTGTGCAGTAAAATATCGATTCGGCTGACTAACTTTAAGAATGGGAAAGGTTAACTTCAGGAAATTTCTGCTTGGATATCGGAACGTGAAGTAAGAATTTCAATCTGAATGTGTCCCACTCTTAAAGTTAACATTCTATCCCTTGCAAAATGCATCACACTGATAGTGTTAATGGGACAGAAACAAGCACAAACAGTTAAAAGTGGCTTGATAAACGGTTACGGACAGTTGTACCATGAGGTGAGGTAGTGGTACAAAAGACAGGACCGACTGTATTGGATGAACGACACATAAAAATGCTCACAAACAGGTGTTTGTTGTAGCTTTTTCAGCTATTTTTTGCATGCTACAGGTTGTATACTCACTGATTTTAGAAAGCCCTGTGTCATAACTCAATTTCTTTTAAGCATAGAGGTAGATTTCAATAAAGATAGGCCTTAAAACTTGGCTTCACACGCACTGCACACGCTGTCGCACACACACACACACACACAAACACACAGAGGCCTACAAACATTTTTAAAGTCAACAATATATCTATGCATGTGTTAGTTAACAATACACAACATTTCAGTGGCCAAGCGGTACAGCGTTGTTGGCATTCAAGCTGACAGCAGGTGATGGTAAAAAACAGCCTCCTTTCTCAGTCAAAGCCGAAAAAGCAAATCAGAAAGGAAGTTGTGAGACTTCTCAAAGGAAATGGGTTTTTGTTAGAAGATGAGGCGGCAGTGCATGATTGAATGGGCGCAGAATGGCGAGGCAACCGGGGAATGAAAA
Organism: Naso vlamingii; assembly: GCA_029822935.1. Lineage (NCBI taxonomy): Eukaryota > Metazoa > Chordata > Actinopteri > Acanthuriformes > Acanthuridae > Naso > Naso vlamingii. The sequence continues at coordinate 8,716,661 of JAPQLA010000016.1, forward strand.
CTAGTGTGTTAGCATTCAGCAGGACGTGCGATGCAAACGTGATGAACTCTGATAAGATTAGATTTCTGTGGTTATGAGACGCAAAGAAGAGGCGGGAAGAGGTCTCCAAGCTCAGTTAAGCCATTGCTGCTGTGCACTAGCAAGAAAATATGGCATCTAGAGCGGGGGGGGGAGTGACACCATGATAGTCCCGAGGACTGACACAGAAATTAATAGAAATCTTATCAGTGTTCTGCGATGATGTGTTATTTCTCATGGGTATTGAGCCTGAGCGCAGATTAAAGCTGACCAGAAATCAAAGCTTCAGCCAAAATAAGGAGGATAGGACATGCATTTAGATAAAGATGCCACAAAGCAAAAGGATATTTCCAAGTGAAAGCGCCTTCTTCCCCTTTCACTTTACATAAAGCTGGCAAATGTGGCGTGATGCTAATGTAGGTATCTGGGTCACACCACAAGTCGATTTTTCTCTTCTGGCCAATTACTTTTCTTCTTGTCTTTTAATTAATTACAAATCTGTCCCCAGACATTCTGTATGTTTGCTCATTTAAACTGCGGCATGTTTAGAAGCCTGGTCAGCATGGTTACTAGAGCCTGCTAATGCGTGGTGGCAAGTCAGGGCGGAGAAGCATGCGAGCGGGTCTTGGTGGATGGATTATGTGCGAGCAAGAGCCAAAAGCAGTGCTGAAGCATTCCATTTGTCGAGCATTTTACATCAGAACAATAGACCTAATACCTCAAATCTCTGGTTGCTGACTTTCTTCCCCTTCTTGTTCCACACAATCTTCGGCCGAGGATCTCCCGTCGCTTGGCAGATGAAGGATGCCACCCCTCCTTGCACGCCTGTTTGGTCATTGGGGGTTCTTAAAAACTTTGGTGGTGCTGCAGACAGACAGAAATGAAAATAAAAGATGACAAAAATAGTTAGCAGCATGCTAAGCGGTCACCGACAGAGCAATTTATCTCCCTTATCAAGCTGCGCACACTAGAATGCAACAAAGCTGCAGATTTCAGCATGTGGCGGCTGAGAGGTTTGCCTCTGGAGGTTGAGACAGGAGATTGTACTGACTTTATTGTGCAAAGTGGAAACAGATGATCAGCAATTGAGATCAGTTAAAGGAGAGAAGTCAGTGTACAAAGCATTTTATCTTGACCCTGGAAGTATTTCAACTCTGAAATCCCCTCTGACGGATAACTGACTGAGACTTTTTTAGGAAGGAATTTTTGGTTGAAAGGAAAGATTTTTGAGCTAAAGAAAGACAAGTTTTCGACAAATCATTGAAGATAATGAAAGGAACTGAACTTTATATGATTTGTTCTGAAATGTAGACAGAAATCTGACTTTCATTGTGAGTTAGCCTGAGAAGAAGTAGCAACTGTGTCTCGGCTACAAACGTCTGTGGGAAAAAAGGTTCCTTTTGTTATTGTTGTCACTGTGTAATACTGTCACAGAGGTGCAGAATCTCTTCACGTGTTCTTCTAACTTGTATGAAAGGATGATTTGCCCAACGCAGGCCAACATTTTCCAACAGTTACGGAGAGACAGAAGCAGAAGCAGACAACACTAATCTCCTGAAAACCGCCGATGGAAACGGCGTTGGTGCCCGACGCAAATGAGACACGCACCTGATAAGGTCCTCGCAATGCTCTGATCAGCGATGTGAGCATTCGCTGCTCCTAATTGGTCCCTCAATTCAGCACAACTAGTCAAGTGTAAAGGCAATGAGGATAAAAATGCTAAAAATGCAGGGGAGTGGAGGTGAGAGAACAGCAGAGTGGAACAGTGTTTGCTTTGTGTGGACACGGCATGGACGTTCCCATCTACCGCCGTGGTTTCGCAACACTGTACAATAGCATTTGCACAGTCTCTGATCTCCACAGCAGTGGGGAGAGCTGCAGCTCTGCTTCTGAAATGCGATTTTTAGAATCATAGTTTGTCAAGAAAATTATTCCCCGCTTTAATTTAGGCTTTGTCAGAATTACAATAATACTCTGTGTGCTTTCATTTCCGAGAATGGAGTTCTGTTTTGCCTTTCTTCCCTCCTCCAGGACAATCAGTTCCTTGTCATGAGCTGACGTTTCTATTACAACCACAGCAAAACCTCAAAGGAACCCGTCTCTCGCTGATGAGATTCTGATTGTGATATTTACATTCTTATCATAATTATCAGCTAATTCCAATAGCAGTAATATCATAGTGCTAAGCCAGACCCCCTCAGTGTTTTCCTCTGAAGCTTGAGTGCCAGCTTCAGTGGGAGGTGGAGCTCCATCTGTCCCCCTGCGAAGCAACTGTTTGCCTTTTATCAATCACTTCAGCAGGCCATTAGGGGCCACACAGCTGCGGCAATGCCAACCATCTGAATCACCTCATCTGTGTGTGTGAGAATGTGCGATTGTGCTTGTTCGCGCGCCTGTGCGCAGAACAATTTCCCCCTCCCAGATTGTGCTGCCCAGCGGCACAACTGCGGGCGAGGGACAAATTAACCTGCAGGATTCGTGGAGAGGTGACATAAGATGTGTGGTCAGCAATCAAAAGGGCGAACAGATAAACAGGCAAGCAGCTGGGCTTCCACTGGGCAAATGAGTCGGGGAAATCACCTGATTGCCTCGTGACGGGCACACGGGCTTGCGCGCGCACACACACGAACGAACACTTCTCAGAATCTCTCTCTCATTCACGGGCTGACAGATCCGACAGGTGGGCAGCGGAGTTGACACTGTGTAATTTGTACGCGGCGAAAAGCGCCATTATATCTGCATTTGCGCCCGAGCTCGGCTGGGGTGTGGTGCACGTTGGCAACCAGCCAAGAGGGCGCTGATGGGTAATTGATATGCTATTGGCGCTGTTTTTCCCTCAAGGCCATCCATTACGGCTCGGTGCATCTCCCTACTCCGGCTGTGATAGACTGCCAGGACATGTACAGGGGGAGATCAGCACTGGAGGTGAGGGAAAGAGGTGGGGTGGGGGTCGCCGCACAATGGGGAGTGATTGAGGCGTGACATGAACGTAATGGTGTTTTCACAGACATGGCCGCTGATATCACCATCATACCCCCATTTTAGGCCCGCCGCTGACAAACATCCATTTTGGTAGACTCCTTGTTCGGCTCCAAGTAGACAGAGGCTGATTGAAACCTCTTTTTTTTTTTTTTCCCCCGAACAATGCAACGACGAGCACCTTGACAGCAACCAAAAAGACATGGTCCATGAACAAACACTGTGCAAACTCACGCGCCACAGGGAAATCGTCCGCCGTAGAACCCTGATTCTTCAGTGATTGTGTTTGGAAAATTACAATCATTACCACACAAAAGCTCTAAGAAAGTGAAAAGATGTATCTGCCAATTGTTTGCCTGCGATTATGTTAATTTCTCATATCAATCTGAGAGAACTGCCATCCAGTGAAAGCTCCGATTACCTCTGCTACACGTTGGCATCTCCTGTGAGAGGTAACCATGATCCACATGCATTAATACCACGGCGAGGCACCTGTTAATCCACTGCTAAGCTGTCCCCAGAAAACAAATGAGCGGTGTAAATCCTGTCACAAGCTAAAAGGTTGGTGACATGGGCCTGTGCCTGCTCTCCCCTGAGGTCATTATGTAACCATGTGTACGTTCGCCATCACGGCAAAGGAGGAAGCTCTTCGTAGCATCCCCCTCCCCCCGCTCTATTTTTCATGGATCAACAGCATGTTAATAATTTGGTGGCTGACTGAAAGCCTTTGCTTTTCTTGAGAACACCCATGTCCACAGGGCTGAGGGGGCAGACCGTTTCATGACTCGAAGTATAGATTTTTTAACGGATAGACATAAATGGAAATTGGAAGCCTTTAACAATGTAGGCGGTACAAACACAGAGCAGGAAATGTGTTTCTGTTGCTGCTGCTGCGTACTATCCTTATCGTTTTGTTCTTTTGCAAGGTCTTTAACATCAATCAGGTCGATTTAGGTGATTATTGCAATGCTGTCACTACACTGGGAAAGTCACATTGCATTTAAACCGAGCTGAGGCTCAATGCTTTTCTTCTGAATCCCACGTAAGTGGTGCTCTTGCCCGTGCAACATGCTTACTGAACTGTTAACTTCCAGAAGAGCAGATTTAGAATCAGGGCCATTACTGATTTAGTGTGCAAATCATTTTTAAAACATTACCAAGAAAGGCAAAAGTAAATGTTGCTGGTCTGGTATTGATCTGACAAGGAAAAACCCATAAATCTAAAGTACATCTCCATCACATA
>JAPQLA010000016.1:8803252-8813919 GCA_029822935.1 Naso vlamingii
GTTTTTAATTGCACCTTCAATGACAAATGTAGTATTTCCATTTTGCGCATTTGAAACGCTATCGTGTGCCTTTACAAGGGTTTAACTTAAATGCCATTGGAAACGTGTCTCAGCTGGTGTAATTAGTGGTATCAGTAGTAAGGGGCGTCTGTAAATCACTATAAAAGAAGAATGAGAGCACTGTTGACATTTCCATTTCTATCTGTGCAGGCAATCAAGCAAGCAAAGAAAGTGACATTATCCTGGTGTATGTAAACATAGTGTGGGAATATCAAACCTGATGAACAGTGATGATGTGCTGTCTACCTTAATAGCCCTGCCGATGACAGGCCTTAGCGCTCCATTTATTCCACCACTAATGCTGATGCCCATCCCCCATATCCCACTCCCAACTTCGCCGCCTTCAGTTTATATACTTCAATTTATTTTCAGTATTCAAGGCATCTTTGTCTGTACACCTTGGCGTCAGGGTCACTGTCCTCCTTGCTCCACTCCTTCTGCTCCCCTCCCCTGCCATTCCATCCCCTCTTCTTTTTCCCCTTTCGAAATTCTCTGTCCATTGCCCTCCTGACAGCCACCCATCAACCTGGGTGCAATTTAAAAAGCCCTTCAACAGCTGCCATTCCACAGGGCTGGCTATCAGTCCAGCTGCCAAAGCCCAGACAGGGACTCTGCTTCAGCAAGCAACTTTGAACGTCAGGTTGGTTCCCCCAATTCCAAATAGACTGAAGGTGAAAGACTCTATTTCTCGAAGATTGGCTCAGCTGAAGACGGGGTTAGACTGAGGTGGAGTTACAAGGCAGCATTGCTACTTCCATCCTGACACGTTACAGCCAACATCTGGCATGCAGTACGGAGTGTTTGTGGTTTGGAGACAAATACTTGACTTCATGTGTGCTGATGAATATGATTTAATAACACCAGCATGAGGCAGCGCGTTGAATTATATCTGTAAACAGTACAATGCTTAGGGAAAAAGGAAAGGTTTTTGAGAGGATGCTGTGAGGGGGGTATATTTGTGATTCTGCAGAGATTTATCACTTGACTCTGCGTCTGTTTTAGCCGAAGCCGTGTGTGTGCCTGCCTTCATGTGAACGTTGCATACATTGCTCGTCTAAATGCGCGCGTTGCCTGAAACAATCAAGTGAAAATGGCTCAGACTTGAAGCTGGGCAGCCTGCTGCTGTGCACTTCTCTCTGCCATATGTCTTTGTCAAAAATATTTGCTGTGCGCCGAATGGGGGATGAAATCAATCCAAGTGCTATTTTTCCCAGTTGCTCCATCTTGAAGGCAGTGAAATTGCACTGGCATTTGCCAGATCAGCCCACAACGTCAAATGTAACAACTGGCCACCAGTGACACTCGCAGACAGACCATCTGGTCTCCAGCGTCCAAAAGTCATTTAGGTAAAAAAAAGAAGGAAAAGGCTGAAGCCTTTCTACTGTCTCAATTAGCAACTGTGAGAGACGGATGTGTGAGCTGCTCTTGTGTTACAGACCAATCAAAGACACGTGCAGTGTGCCAGTTGGAAAATGTGTTGTGGTGGTCCATAGGCGCTATTGGCAGGATTTTCACGAAGAATGACTGAACAGATGTACTTGCTGGCCCTAATTTTCTGTACTTTCACCCACTCAGCTGGACTCCTGCTACACTCCATGTACACTGCCTGAAGATAAAATCAACAGCCCAGTAAGGTTGTGTCAAGGCGCTCACTAACACAAATCGTAGTCAAATAACAAACTTTGTTGGAGTTGGATTTATACTTGAGCTTTTCAAAATATTACATTTTGTATGCTCGTCATGTCTCTTTCAAATTTAAATAGTAGTCTAATGCAAATATTTAATGGTTTTCCACATAGTTGCTGCTAATGCCGAGGTCTGTTTAGCAAAAGGCCATTTTAGCTGAATGGTGTGAGTGCTGCATATAGCTGAAGAAGTGAAGCTATTTTCAAATGCTTCTGGACCGGCTACAGCTATTGTGTTGGAGACTCTTGCTGTCCGCCAAAGCTTTTAATCCATTGTGTAGCGGCATCAATTTTGCTCGTAGCCACAAGACCACATGAACAAAAGCTCCAGTTGGCTGGGTCACACTGCCATGCACCTGGGGGATGTACGCGTGTTTTGCATGGACCGGGGAGGGTAACTGTTGGGTCCATTAACATCAGAGAGGGCTGCAGCTTCCAAGCTGAAAAATGGCCCTGAGCGAGCCGGCATTACAGGGAAGCATCTTCCCTGATCCCATTCAGCAAAGAAAGTTAATGGGTTTGAAGTGGGTCGTCTAGAGTTAAATTGAATCTGCTGTCAATGGAAAGGCTTTGATGTAGCAAAGATTAAGCAATTGTTGTAATTTTATGTGCAAGCCCAGAGTGCCATCAGCCTCAGAGTGCAACCTTTTTAAATTTTTTTTTTTAGTCCATCAGAGGGTGCTTTGCTCTGTTGGTAAAAACATGAAGTGAAAAACTGGTGAGCACGTTTAGTAGAAGAAATTGATTTAATGTTATACTCTGAACATAAAGCAGATAATAATTGTCCGATCTCTGCTGCTAAGCAGGGTTGGGTGCGGTCAGTACTTGGGTGTAAGGCAGCCTGCGAAACCTTAGTGTAGGGTGAATGTGGTTTCGGAGGCACAGCAGTCCAATCCCCGGCTCGTCCGTGCTACATGTCAAAGTGTCCTTGGGCAAAACACTGAGCCCCAAATTGGCCCCAATGGCTGATTATTGGTGTGTGAGCATTTCTGTTTCTGATGAGCAGGTTGGCACTTTCCATGTATGCCCCAGCCATTAGTGTGTGAATGTCTGTGTGAATGGGTAACATGCAGTGTAAAGTGCTCTGAGTGGTCGATAGTCTACAAAAGTGCTATATAAATGCATTCCATTTACCAATAATCTATGGCTGAAAGCAGGCCACACTGTCTAAATTGATCACAATAAAACAAAATGTTTAGTTTGGCCAGCGTGTCGGTTTGAGCCAGCTAACTTGACAATATCAATGAGAAGCTTGACTCTGAGAAAAAATGGACACGTGAAGCTTGACTTTGATCCCATGATAAAACCCAGCAGTATGCACAGCATGACCATTTTTATTGTTCTTAATGAATAAATTTAAGCATGAAAAAGGTGATGTGTGTCAGATTTTTTCAGCACTTCTCTTTCCCTCTTTAATAGCTTCTCTTTGGCCAATAAGTGGACGAGAAGTCATGGATCTCTGGTGGGATATACGTATCAGTTAATGGTAGTAGTGTCCTTCCCATGCCCTTCTGTAATAGCCAAGCATCATTAGTGAGAGGGTTAAGAGAGGGCCCAGTCATCCATATGTTTCAATAATTACCTTGCACTTCTGTCGAGGCACATACTGAAATACCGAGCTCGCAGCGCCAAAGACAAGATGAGCGATGAGGAAAAGGTGACAAAATGAATCTATTTTCCCATCAAGTCTCATTTCCTCGTCGCTTTTTTGTCAGTGCATTTGAAAAAGTTGAAGGTAAAAGGTACACATGTTCGGGTTTTATCACATGAAAGACTTTATGAGTCATGCGTCAGCCTTGCAGCAGAGGCAGCAGTCTGACTGACACTTTTTTTTCTTTTCCCTGTAACCCCCACCACTCCCATCCTAACTCCTCCAAATCGCAACCGCCGATCTATTTTCTGCCTGACTGGTCTTATGAAACTGCATATATTCTGCCAGATTACTCCCACCATATTCCCATACTGTTAAGGTCTCGGGTGTTTGAGGAGCAGATTTGGAAACGAAGGCCAAGACAACAAAGAATGTGCGAGCTTAATCAGAGACAGGCTGCACTTCAGAGATTTAACAACGGACCTTTGAGCTTAAAAAATTGAATTCATGCTTTTCTGATCTTGTGATGTAGTCAACACTTTGGAAATTATGTTTAGGGTCCCTGTGGCACATTTTTACATCTGTATCATATTATTATGAGAATGCATGTTTTCAAATTCTACTAGATGTCTTTACAGCTGCATAATAGCAATGTATAACCTCTGTTGAGGATAAATGATACACAGGCATGTGAATAGATCACTTGTTCCTTTATTTAAAAAAAAGTTGATTTTTGAAAGCCAAACCATTTGTCATTAGAGAAATGAGTATATTAACACAACCTTGGGTTTAATATTTTGCTTAAAAATGCCATATGCTGTGATCCTTCTGAGATTTAAAAAAATAATCTTTTATTATCTATCTTGTAAAACAAAAAAGTAATTTCTGAAAAGTCCTTGGACTATAGAAGCTACAACAAAGAGGATGACAGTGACAAATTATTTGCTGGTAAACTACCCTAATATTTGTTTTAATTCTAAGTGCATAAAAATGTCTTCATTAGAGAAAATATCTAATAAAATGCTCTCAAAGACAATGATGCATCAGTGCAACACAAAAGAACTTGCTGTAGCTGTAAATATTCATTGTGAGCAATGCTGGGCTCCCGCAAACTTTGAGATCCATGGACGAGTTGAACGTGTGACTGAATCCACATTTTTACCTGAAAGTCTTACGTCACATGAATGGAAAGGCTGCAGCTGCTCCACAGAATGAATAGGCCATTGAGTTTTTCAGCATTCAATTTTTTTTCATCTTACACTGAAATAAGCTTCACATTCCAGTAATGCTGACAATTCTGGACCTTTGCACAAAGCCCAGTGGAGCATAAAAGGGAAAATGGCAAATGCATCGGTTCACAAAGTCAGTATTGTACTCATTGTCTATGGAGCAGCTACAGTGTTTGCAGCCAGATGACTAAACTATCTTTGGCTACTGCGGTAACATGTAATTCCTCTGGCAAATGAACTGCATTAGCTTAATGGTCATTCAATAATGTGAATTTGAATGAGATTTCCTGCTGCTCTGAATAATGCTGATTGATGCATTCACTATCTCCGTGCTAATGACCATTAGAGCAATTTATTGATGTGTTTGAATTGAAGCTTCAATCAAAATCCGAAGGAATACAGATGACAAGGATTGAGCATGCAGAGGATACAGTTTTTATCGTTTTGTACAGCACTACTCATTAAGTGGGGGGAGATAAATCAGTTATATGGAAATCTAAAGAGTGCCGCGTTATATCACTTTTTGATATTGTGATCTGGCCATTCATCTTCCCAGCATTAAGTGACAAACTTGATTTTTTTTTTTTCAAAGAGTTAGTAAAATTATAGTCGCCTTCAAAGCCTTATTGTTTTCCTGACTTTGCTTTCAAAAATAATGCAGTCGATTATCATCATCTTTATACTCCAACAATATCTGCTGCGCCACTCTACAACTTTCAAAAAAGATATGGGATAAATGCGAAGCACATGCAGTTGCCTCTGTTCACTCATATCAGTGTGCTCATGTCTGCTTTCACTCTGAATGCGGTACACAACTTGTTTCTTCATCAATCGCCTGTCCTATCTACTCCCTCAAGAATGAAAATCTCCTAACAGCGCACCACAAAAGAAGTTGCTAAGCCATTGGGATCAAGAATCTCCCCAGGCAAATCAGCAATTAGAGCCTAAGCTGCCTTGTAAAATCAATTAGAAGCTGTAGTATGTGTTGCAGGTACAACAGTGGCTGGCACCTCTCGAAGTGGATGGTTGAAATCTGCTATGCAAGAGTACGTCATCTGTGGCGTGTCGTCAAAGGACTGCCAGAAAATCTTCCTCTCTCACAGTGACTGGCTTCAAACTGTAGGTTTGAGTTGTGAAAACTTCTAAAAGTTGTGACGCTAGATAGTCTTTGTAAGTTTTTGAGCTGAAAGGCTTTAATTTTTGTCTAAGTTGGGTTGTTCACAAAATAGCACGCAGTGATAATTTACACTGTGGCTAGACGACATCGGCAGATTATCAATTCAGTGCAAAATCACGCACAGTAAGAATGTAAACAAATATGGCTAAAGCATAGATAAAGATAGCAACATTAGCATTCATTTAGAGTCTCTGGCCACCTTATTGAACTTCAGTCCAAATATTCATGGTCTAATTTATGTTGTTTTTGGTTTCTACCAACCCCTGAGGAAAATATCTGACTCTCAAGTTGTTAAATGCTCCACTTTGTTCACTTGCTGGTTGCTAACTAGGGGCTGGAGAGGTAGCATGGATGTTTGCAGACTTGTTTTGCTGAAAACAGCTGCTTGCTATGGTCAGAAATAACGTTATGCGAGTGCCGAGAGTGGACTAAAACAGTGAAGTTATGGGGGTGTAAAATGTTGAGCTTTTACACGTGCTATTCATTTGATCTATTGACAATAATAACACACTGCATGCAGCTTTAAGCTTTTGAGATCACTGAGCTTCAGCAAAAGGTTCAGCAATGTGAAATGATTCTGCTTTGTAAGCACCCAGGTCTAAAACTATCAAAATGAGCCATTTATTTCCCAATGAAAGCTGCTTCAACTTTCGCTGTGATAATTAATGAGATCGACATTTTCAATTATCTGTTTCCTGCCTTTACTCGGCTGTTCAAGCGCACAGCAAAAGAACAGCTGTTAGCTTTGACGGAGTAGGAAGACGGGTGATAGAGAACAAAGAGGGCGGCATCTGCCTCTTTGAAAGATGCCGTGTTATTTTTCATCAATATCTTTGTGCGGCGTATCACCACCGGAGCAGATTTCCTGCAGGTGTGCCTAATATAGTCGGACACGAAGGTATGTAAACAGACGCGTTGCATGCTGGAACTGAACAGTTGGTACAGAGGCCTTTGCCACGGGAATAAACTGGCTGTGTGATGCTATTCAATTCTCATTTCTTTAGAAATAATGCCACATACCAACATGAGTAAAGAACTACTTTCTGTTTAACTTCAAAGTCCTCCCCCCAGGGTATGTGACAGATGTTAACTACTTTCTTGATGTACTATACAAGCAGTTTCCCCCAACATCTCTGCCCATTTAGTTACCGTAGTAACAGTAGCCTTTCAGACTTGTTTAATGTCTAGCAAAGATTTTTTTAGTGACAAAATGGGTCACATTAGAGGCATGGGACCCTTGTTTTTTTTCTTTTTTTTGCTTCCACCAAGGTCAGTAGGTCTCTGTTGGCTTACGGCCGATTCAGCTGGGAGCTGCAATTAGGCTGTGAGCCCATGTATCATACTGGGTTAGTCACCAGCTTCAGCAGACCACTAGAACTATACATCACCTTTGGTTGCACCATGCACAGTGGCTGGAAGGCCACAGTCAGCCCACAGGGGAATCATTAGTTTATATGTAAATATGAGAAATGATGCAGATTTCACCTTGGCTCCGTGGATTGAGAGCATATTAACAAACAAGGTTCATATAGCCGACCTGCTGCAAAAGCATATGGTTATTTTTGTTTTGATCCCCCATGATAATTGTAAAAAAGTGGCAATAAGAAAAAATTAAAGAGCAGCACAGATAGACACGGCATGACAACCATGTGCTGTTCCCTCAAAACAAACGCAAACAGAATTAGGCTGCAAATCTTTGCGTGACGATGTTGCATGTGCTCTTATAAAAGCCTGTCCCCGTTTTCATGTTTGGTTTTTTTTTTTTTTTTTTTTTTTTGCATTTGTATGGTTTATGTGAGAGAAGGCATACCCTGCTGCGGCGAAATAGTTTCACACTGAGATCAGTGGAGCGCATGTAGTTCAGTGAATGCTGTTGTACATTCTCACTTTTGCACATCACAGGAGATGCAACAGCTCATTCTTCCTCACTGGGCCAGAGCGAGTCAAAGATGCAAATGTGGGCATTCAAGCATGAAACCCCTGACCTCGGTAGGCAAGTCTTAAATTATAGAACAGCCAGCACTTTCCTTTCTCCTAAAAGAACGTGAAATATGCATTGGCTTATTTCTTTCTTTATTTTTTACAGGGAAAAAAAAAACACCCACATGACTGTTTTATTAATATATTTTTTTTTTTATCATTTTCTCTGTGGGAGCAAGAAAAAATGGTCAGAAACATTACAGAGTGACAGATTTAGTCTGAATTTCTGTGCTGGTTTTTTTCCAGACAAGATCATATCTGGTGCACTTGGGTCAGGGGATTTTCCAGTCCAGTCAAACTACAGTTGCTACTCCTATCAGAAAATAAATAACAAACACAATTCTAACTGTAACATTGGAATACAGGTGTGCACAGAAAGTGCAGACCCCTTTCACATCATGGCACACTGCAAAGGTTCCATCCCATGTTTGAGAAATTGCAGGAAACGTGAAAAACGTGATGTCCGGAAAATTCCTTGTGACAAGAAATACAGTGAGATACTTCTTTTTGACTGCGTTGCTGTTCTGCCTTCACGTCAGTGTATGCTGTTGTCTACGGCAATTACTAGTGGCATCGCTGTGCACCTCGTGAATAATGGTGGTTCTTTGCTGAGCCTTCCAGCATGGTAGGAGGTGGAATACATACAGAACACAAATCTCCCATAACAGGCAATATAAACAATGATTTGATTTATTTATATAAATGAATTTACTTGAATATCAACACTGTGAGAGCAGCTCAGCGGGGGAATTTGCTCTGTACAAATCGTGTTTGGCTGCAAAAGCCAAGAGCGAGAAAAATGCTCCATCAGCTCCCATAAACATTTCAAAACAGTCAATAGTGTAAGGATCCAATGTGTCGCACAGCTGGCCTCAGCGGTCCTTGTGTTGGGTGCTTCTGGGGTAAAGGAAAGAAGATAGAAAGAAAAAAAAAAAAAAACCTGGGTTGACTTTGCGCAGCCCCGAGCCACCCATGTGGAACGTGCCGAAAAATAATTAGCACAATAATGTGGTGAAAAAGGAAATGCAACTTGAGGAAATCAACTGTTAAGGAACATCTGAGGCCGCAACAAGCTGTGCCGAAGCATATGCTCCTCCGGTGTTTGCAACAATGCTCAATCTTCAGTCCCTGCAGGAGAAATGTCTCTATTTATAGTCATTCAGCTTTAATACTTTCTCGAGATGGACTGTGGCTTTGTAGTTGTTGGTTTAAGCTAATTTCCCAGGTAGGACTCTACATATGTTAAAGCTCTAAAACAGACTATATTACTTTAATCATACAGATATATATATATATTTTGACATTTCTAAGGATTACATCAAAAGGAAAACGCAAACGTGGCTGTGTCTGCAACATCAGTCAATGTTATCAACTCCATTAAGACCTGGAAACTCTTTGTAGACAAATTGCACTTAATTGGAAACACAAACGTACCCACAAACACGAGTCTGAGTCTTTGGTTTTTAAACAACCTCAGTTGGGAAAATCAATAAAAACTTCAACGGGTCTTCAACAAAATTACACTTAGTGAACTCAAAAGACGTAAGAGGGAGGGAAAGCTCCTCTGTGCTGCTCCTTACTGTAAACCAGCACGCACTTTAAGTGTATTATTCAGCAGAAATCAGATTTTGTGTGACCTGGAGTGGTACACTTTTGGCTATCCTTACCTTGAGTTGGACTGGCCAAACTTAACGGTCAAGATAAAGTGATGCCGTCCTGGCCGTGTATGAACCTCTGTCATGGCTGTGATATCCTTTAATCTGTCACCCCCATGAAGTTCATTCAGTGGTGTTTGGGAGACAGAATATTGGCCACCACCTCATATAATCAGGAGTCCATAACAGTGAATTGTAATTATCTGTACCTATACAGTCCTCCCACTCAGTCTATTCTGCTGGGGCTTACTGCAGCAGCTTGTCTGAATAGGGGGTATTTATACATGAAATTAAGGTGTAATTAAAATCGGTCTGGTGCTAAAGGGGCTGAAGGTGATTATGCTCATTTGCATAGTACACTATTTTTTTTTCTTTTTTTAAATGCTGATCTCACAATTACAATTGGTTCTAACAGATTTTAGAAATCCATCATTTTTTATTATTTCAAACAAAACCCAAACTTGGGGATGATTAAGAAAAAGTGTTTATGAGCGATAACATTTTGCATTCTTAATGTATCTCCGGGGTAAAGCGAAATGATTGACATGCCATCTGAAATGTACAGCCTTTATTTTTTTATTTAAGGCATCTGGCAGATGTTTTTCGTCTTGAGTGAATCACTGCTGTGGCGTGCTGTAAGTTCAATAAATGTAAGCACTGAAACTGGATTCTGGCGGGTATCTAATGAGGAATCACTAAAAGTGGACCTCAGAAAAATAAACATTAGTATTCAGCTCATTTTTCACAGGCATAACATTTTCTAATTTGCTCCATTGGGCTTGTTTTGAAGCAAATGGGGGACTATTATATGGACTGAAGACCAAGGAGAAACTCATTACTTCTCACATTATCGCCGCAAATGCGAGAGGGAAAAAACGGAGCTCTGTCGCATCGAGCCGGTCGCAGGCTAAAGCCTCGGCATCTCGTCCAGGTTGTAAATGGACCCCTCTCGGCTGCAACGCCATTGCGTCCTAAGCCATCCCTGATATTCGGCGAAGGGATGTCATGACTGCTCCAGCTGTCACAGGCACAGCTGTTCACTTTCCCCTTGAGTGAGCAGAGCTGCCTTCGCCCTGCGGCTTGATGGCGTGTGTATGTATGGGTGAGAGAGTGTCCAAGCGCAAGCGTGCACGGATACTGACAAGGTGCACTAGCAGCACAGCTTATTCCAAGATGCAGCAATACAAACAATTGCACACAAGGAAATTGGGAGCCGCTAGCAATAAAGCTGAATCAAAACATATCCTAACTGTGAAGTAAATTGATTTATTTACTCATGATTGCATTGTT
>JAPQLA010000016.1:10037988-10048585 GCA_029822935.1 Naso vlamingii
TAAACCACAGCTCAAGTTGCTTTCAAGATAAAGCCAGTCACAGGCATTATCTTTTTGTTTAATAATCTTTAGCTTTTACTCACTTCACTCACAAACCTAACTTTTTTTTTTTTTTAACCTTTTTGGGAAATTCAACCCATCTATTGTCAGGCCAAAATGCATGTATGAGGGTTTGTGGATAATCAAACAACTTTAATGATGTAGCACATGTCAAAAGAAAGACAAAACTGTAAACATTTAAATCTTTATAAGCAGTGCTTGGCCATTTTGAAATAGCTGAGGCTGATCACTGGTTATTCATTGGATTGGAACAGTTTTTTATGTACACAGACTTGAACTTTGAACTAGTTTTCAAAAGACGAACTAGATATTTTCATGATTCATTATTGAACTTGGAGAGTTTCATGCATATCAAGGCCCTGGAGGATGTCCAGACCAGCCCCCTCACATTGTCTGAGCAGAAATTAGTCTTCCAGAACCCTGATAAACTTCTCTCAATCTATAAAAGTCATCAACACCGACAAAACAGTGTCATTTTGATGGTGGTGTTGGCACTGACATATCACCCTACTTTTTCAATGTGACTTAATCATCTGTGAACTTTACGAGTGGAGAATTTTGTTGGCAAGATATCAGTAGTGTCAAAGTGTCATTTTACTGCATTATCACTGGGAATTTAAATTTATGTATTTAAAGATTTCAGCATGTTTCACTGGTTTTATATGCTGATTACGTTTGCTAACTCAGGAGTATTTTTCCCACATGTGCACAACCATGTGATGAATTGAGCAAAGTTGTGTACACAGTTCTTCAGTATCCTGCATTTTGCTCGAAGTCATTACCTTGGGAGGTGTCTTTGTTGAGCAGGATTAGGGTTAACAACATGATGACACTTGATGATGTTACACATTAGCGCTGTAATGTTTTGCTTTGGCAACCAAGCCTCAAACAACCTGACAAAACTAATTATTTTGCTCACTACTGAAGTGATGACGTTAGACTTGCTGCCTTGCGCCTTGAAGCAGTGATGAAGCAGACTTATTTAGACGGAGTGAGTTATCATGCATGTGTTGTAAATTGTTTAGCTGTCCGATGGGACCTGGCTGAGATCTGGAATTGTCACTTGTACTTTTCATCGTACAGCATTTTATCACTGAACTTACAGTTGAAAGCTTGGCGGTGAGAGGACATTTTCAAATGCTTGGACTTTGACGCCTGCTGTAAAAGACTAACTGTGGATTAGAGTGTCGTAAGGGTTTTATCTCACGTGATGACTGGTTACCCAACTAAAAAAAAAAAAAAACAGAACCTCAGGACACAAACCTGCCAGCAATGAGCTCATGATGTCATTTAGACCATAAATGAGCCCCCGCTATGCTCCCTACTAAGGTCTGCAACTGTAACATTAAGGGATATGCCATCTTTTTTTTCTTTTTTTTGTGTGATTTGCCTACCTCCCAAAGGTCCAGTCGAGAAGATAGATACTTTTCTTTCCACTGTGCGTGCAGTAACAAGAAAGAAAAGGGCAAAGCTCGCCCACCGCTCATTAGCTTAGCTCAAATACTGGTAGTCCATGGGAGGTCCCAGCTTGCCGTCACATCAAGTCATCAGATAAGCTTTATAGCAGCTCTGAACGGCCCTATGTGCTTGTTGTGACTTGTTTATTCTTGTTATTTTAAGACTCAGATTGACACTTACTGCAATTTTAAAATCAAACACATATTAAAAGCAAACCGCTGGGCATATGCATGCCAGAAAACAACAGCAGAAGAAGAAGAAAAAGAAGTAGAAGAAGAAGAATTACGCTAAGTGCTAATCTGAGTCTAAAAATAACGTAACGTAGTAAATTAACAAGTCACAACAAGCACACAAGACCGTTGTGTGTTGTTGTTTGAAAGTACATCTGATGACATTAGGCAGAGGCAGGCTAGCACTTCCCATTGACTACCATTATTTGAGCTAAGCTAATTAGCAGTGGGCAAGCTCTGCCGGTCTCTCCCTTGCTACTGCACGCACAGTCGAAAGAATGGTATCTATCTTCTTGTGAGGAACTCCCACGGGAGGCAAATGACAAAAAGAATGAAATAGTGTATCCCTTTAATTTTGCAAGATCAAATCTGCCTTTCGCTGGGACAGACTGCGAGGAACATCCTCTGAAATAAACCAAAAATTATGGCAAATTCTTAAGATGTGATGCTAAAAGTCTTCTGATATATCACTGCTTCTGACACGTGGAATGAAAAGTTGTTTTTCTCTCTTACAGCATCATCTACATCAAAAACCTTTATGCGTGCAGTAGTCAAAATAATTTTTTTTGGCGGAGGCAAAATGAGGAATGTGACACAAACAGAGATCTTTTTCATCCCATAAAAACAAAGCAGCTATTTGTTTGTCTGCTGTGGAACCAATGAAGCCAGGAGAAATTTCCAAAAGACACCCAGGAAAACACGAAGGTCAGATCAATGGAGGGGAAAAGCAGTCAGGAGTAAAGTTCGAGAAGCTCCGAGGATGGGTTTCTGCGGCTCGTCCCTGCAGGCTCGGGCAAAGCTGAGCTGAAACAAGCGAGGGATGACTCTTCTCATGAAGAAGAGGGAATTAACTAGGATTGCCTTGGCTCAGTGCACTTGCAGCTTCTGCCAGTTGAAGCTGCGGAGGTATAATAAGGTACACGGATATAATGAGGCCTGAGCACATCTAAGCCTGAACTGTTAAATCTCTACCTTAAAATGTGCTTTTCAGCTTCTTCATTGCACTTCTAAACATAATGTTTTGAGGATGATTGTAATTGTTGAAACGGTGTTGCTGCTTAACTCAAGTGTTCTTTTAGAAGCTAAATCCACTCATAGTTTAGAGGGAACTCAACAGAACTGCGACAGAAAACAAATCCCCTCCTTCCTTCAGTTTTCTCTGCCTTCCCCAAATTTTAATATGCAGATAGATGTTTGCAAAAATCTGGCTTATCTCCATATGACCCTTGGGATGGAGCTTTCCCCGAAAAAACAAGAGCACTGCTCAGTTCTCAGCCCCACTGAGTGATTCTATGGAAACAGTCTGACTATTGTTGGCTCATAATAAGATGATAATTTTTATGTTTTCTTCAACTCTCTGCTCAGCCTTTGATGCGCACCAATATCTCAGCATCTGAAAGTTGACAGACTCTGCTCACGTTGTCACGGTCCCACTTTTGGAGGAGGATAGCACTGATCTTTTTCTGTGACGAAGGGATCAACAAAAACTTTAGAAGCGGTGGTTTATATCGAGACAGGTTAAAAAAACAAGGGGAAAACTAAAGCTGTGTGAGAGCTGGCGTTCATTTCCATCTATCTATTCTTTGTTTTAAGAGAGCGGAATGAAAACCCTGTGAGGATGGGCTCTGTTTCATATTTGAGTCCGCCTCATCAAGGCTTTCTACTTGAGCTGCGTCTGAAATAAGTGAGATTAAAATTAAACCCCAGATCAATATCTTCTATTTATATGTGGAGGAAGAGCTAATTTTCCTCCTGACCTTGCAGCATTTATGGCAAGAGGGCTTTATTTGCTCAATCAAAGACAATAAGACGTGAGGTTTTTAGAGCAGTCATGATACGCTTGTCTCCGCTACCTTTTCTGGCTTTTTCGCATGCGATAGAAAATGTAGGAATGTCTGGATTTTCCCTGATATCAAATGCATTCACACCCAAAGGCAGAGAGAAGCAGTTCCAAGTCATCACAAGATATACAAGCGCCAAGCTGGAGCTTGAGAGGAGCACGGAGAGGGCATGACACTTACGTTCAAGGCATTCTTAGCAGCCTCCGCCTCTGATCGGCTGTCAAAGCTGACAAACCCCACCGGCTGGGGAGACAAGAAGACAGAACAAAAGAAAGAAACATGGTTTAAGGCTGAATACTGAGTCGGCATTTCTGTCCGAGTGACATAGACATGTTGTTCTTTTTTATATTATTTTATTTTTTTATGCCCCCTCTCCCCCCATCACCTTCGTCTCTCCCTCTCTCTCTCCCTCTCTCGCTCTCCTTCTCTTGCCATGTTTATAAAACAGTGGCGACAGAGAGAGAGAGAGAGAGAGAGAGACGGCGAGGGAGAAATGGAGGCTGGACGCTTACATTGTACAAGGAGAGTTCATCATTCGGCTCCCCTATGCCCAAATACGGGCAATGAGAGAGCGAGAAAGTGCGTGTAAGAGCGAGTGTGAGAGGGGCAGAGAGGGGAGGGGGTCGCTGAAAAAGGAGAGGAGATAGAGAAGACGAATGGGGGGGTCTTGAGAAAGAGAATTTAGAGGTTAGAGGTGAGCAGAGAAAGAAAAGAAAGTGATGTGAGAGGGAGAGATACTTTTTAAGACCTTCTCCAACGGGCCTGTCAGACGGGAAAAAACATGCAATAAATTTGTGTTCCCGTCTTTTTTCTCTGGTGCTTGTTTTGTATTCTGGAGACAACCCTGTGGAGCCTGTGCCCTCAGTAGTAAAGGTGAAAGGGAAAAAAAAAAAAAAAAGGCAAAAGAAGACGCAGCGATGCGCAGTTTGCTTGTCACATTTCTAAAAGATGTTGCAGGCGTGAACAAAGAATATACATTTCGTGTGTGAATGGGGATGTTGGGAGGAGGTGGGGCTGAGGAGAAAACGAAAGCTCTAAACATGTTGCTCCCATGGGCTTGCACTGCTGCGTGTGATCTCGCAAAGCAGTGTAGGGTTATGGGAATTTTGAGCGAGTGGAGAGAAGAGGAGGAGGAGGAGGAGGAGGAGGAGGAGGAGGGAAAAATGAAAAGAAGAAACACGAAAAAAAAAAAAAGAAAAGAAAGAGGGACTAAGTGAAGACGTCAGGAGGAGGAAGCGTACCGGGAATATAAATAGAAAAGGTCTGAGATCTGGCTCTTGCTATATATGGAGATGGCTGCGCGTTCTCGGACTGGGAGGGAGAGGGGAAATCGATTGATTTACGTCGCCATTGTCGTGCGTCGGGAGGAGAGGAGCTCAAAACAAAGACGTGGCTCAGGAATGTTGGACAGCACTTTGCTAAATCTGCACATGAGCATCGGTTGACATCTGTCCAGGGGAGGATGGCAATTATGAAAGCATGATGGAAGGTTGGGAGGTGCAAGGAGAGGCCAAAGTGCACACAGAGTTGCTGAGTGTTTCTCTTATTCATTAAACAGGCTGAACAAAAAGTGCAAAACCTGCACACGTCACATTTTCTGCATTATGAAGATGGAATGCTGCAGGTTGAGCAGAGGCCAGTGTATTTTTTGGATGGAACTGCGAGGCCTCAGTCACACAAACAGCTGCATCTATGAAACGATTTGATTTGACTGCGATACTCTCTCATTTAAAGATTTACTTCACTGAAAGCGCCGCACAGCACCATCACACCTGGAGGAGGTGCTGGGTGTGGTTGGGTGTTGTCAAGTGTTGCACCTGTACCCACATAAAACAGCGACGAGGAGCACACCTGTACATCACAGCGGCAAGGCAGAAAGTAAATCCGCCAGATCTCGGCAAAAATGGGGGTTAAAGGACCACACCAGTGTTGCTACATGTCTTTGTCCTTTGTCAACATCAGCCACATCAGCGACACGCCCCGCATTTTTCCCAAAACATCTTTATCTAGGAGATTTCAAGTTTGTTTATATTTTGTCCATATTTAAAATAACACTACAGAAAGTACCTGAAAATGTGTGACAACATTAGTTAAAAAGAACGCTTTGTCAAAATCCTTTTTCGCGCTACTTTTCAAGCTAGGAAGGCAGGGAACTATTTTTCCAGGTGTAATTACTTTCATCTCAGTGGCTCCCCTCTCTTTCTCAACGATTTTTGGCCAAATAACGCAGACATTCTCTTTAGAACGGTGAATTACCTATACCAACCAACCTTTATGCATCCTATAGTGTTTCTATACCCTGTTTCAACATGAATGGAGGTGAATGGGGTTTAAAAATGCAGTCTGAGATCTACTTAAGTATACACATGGTCTCTGCTAATGGTGAGAAGTCAAAAATAGACTGATATGGTCCTTTAAGTTACTCTTTGGGTTAATTTTTTAAAGCAAAAGTATCCAAACTTTCAATTCACAGCTTCTCCAGTGTGAAGATTTGCTGCTTTTCTGTTTTTTTTTATCAACATAAACTAATTATTTGGGGGTTTTGGACTGTTAGTCAGACAAAACAAGACATCTTATGACATCATCTTGGACTTTGGGAACTTGCGTTGGGCTTTTTTCCTCCACTATTTTCTGGCATTTCACAGACCAAACAATGAATCGACTCATCAAGAAAAAAAACTGTCAAATTACTCATAATCGCAATACGGTGGGAGATTAGATAACAACGCATCAACAGTGTTAGCATCACAAGAATTACTGATAACAAGTGATAAAAAATGTTTAAGAAAAGTTGCCAGTTGCCTTTTTGACAGCATGCAATCGCAATGTAACAAAAAAAAGAGGAATTCCCAATGCAATGGGATTTTATTTGTTCTGAAGAAATTGCACAACCTGAAAAAAACTTTCCTTTGTTCTTAGTTTTAGGGGTATTATACTCAGCACATTAGATCTTAATCGCCCTAAACCCCTCTAATGAGCATGTCGTGTCTTTACCAATGTAAAGTGCTAAAAAAGTACACTGACATCAAGCTAAATTGCTTAACTCTGGACGTGGACACCTGCCAGCTGAGCTCATTTTCAGTTCTGCGCCCCTGGAGGCAAAACTCAACCGTCAGTACTGCTCTTGTCAAAACGCTCGCTTTGACACCTCAAAATTCTTTTCCTGTCTCCCTTCCCATCCCCGCACATCCCACCGGAGCTGACTGTCTGCGACTACAAGCACTCTATCCGACTGCCAGAGGCAAGTCGGTGCAACACTTTTCCCCCTCCTCTCCCCCACATGAAAGTTTTTTTTTTTTTTTTTCATATTCCAGGTACTTCCTGACAAAGGGTGCTAATCCTTCATAGTCATCAAGCCGATTAGACTAAGAGGGAAGAAAGTAGGACAAAGGAGAGACAAAGAAATTGAAGGTGTCAATGAGCAAGAGTAGGTAGTGCAAACAGTGTAGGCATGGTGAGAGACTGTCTGATGCCCTTTGTTTTTTTTTTGTGGGAACACAGTGTGTCTTGTAACATACCTGTTTAGAAGTGAGTTTTATCAAAGAGCCTTCATAGCCCTGAAAAAAAAAAAACAGTAGAAAAATTCTGTTAACGCAGAGAAAAGCTTTGATTTGATTTTAAGAACAACATATTTCAGGTGTTTTGCTAAGTAAAATGTTGCAAAACATAAATTTCATGTCAAAATGTTGCATTAAACCACTTGCATGAGTAAAAAGTTCAGTACTTCTGTGCTGCCCTGACAAATGTCTGGTAAACACTGGAGGATTTTCAAATGTTAACTGTTTTTACAAACATGAGAGACCACAGACATAATGACAGAGTTGATAGATGTTTAATTTTTAATCTTAAGAACACACACAGCAGCAGACGATTCAATCAAGACACAGGACCACACACTTGGCGTTTATGCTTTAAGCTTTCAGAGCGATTCCAGGACTGTGGGAGCTCCCAGAAACTTGAGATAAAAAACCATCATGGAGGCGGTCTGTCATCATCAGCTAGCTGCACTCTTATGTGCCATGTTTTGCACCAAAAAAGGGAAAAAATAGAAACATAATGTGATCAGTGTCATGGTGAAATCAGCACTGCTCAGAAGTTTTTCGGCACAAGCTGGAAAAAAAAGTTATATTTAGTCTCAATTGGGCTACAAGCTAAGAGCTGACAGTACAAGCTAGCTAGTATAATTTTTCCAGTGGGCTTAACTTCCTGTCCACTTGCTCACTGGGTTTTAGCTCAATAACTCAACCTTTAACACATTACTAGGGATGCATGATATTGGATTTTTTGCCAATATCCAATATGTCAATATATTACAACTAATTTGGCCGTAACTGATACCTATATATATATATAATATTCCCCACAACTAATTGCAGAGATCATCAAGTCTCGTCTTTAGTGGAATTTACATACAGTACTATGCATGCTCTTACCTTGTAGGCCTGCCGACAAATGCAGGCATAAAATACAAAGCTTAAAATTATGTAATTTTCATTCTTTGTGCAAAACAAGAAAAATACCTCATGTTATATTTAGGGTTAGTTTCACAAGTAAACATAAAGTCTGTCCACGGGGAACATGTGAAACATGGTGTTAACTGGGGTGTTTCATCAAAGACACAGCAGGTTATTATTTATTGGTTATTATACTGGCGGATATCAGCCAGCACGCCGATATCTGACAGTTAATTTTAAAGCTAGTATCGGCCAACACTGATAACGTGTCGATAATACCGTGCATCCTTACATGTTACGATTTCTCTCAAAAATTCTGCATGATGGATACTTACAATTCTAATCTGTGGATGGTCTGATCTAGTCAGAAAAATTCTGATCACATATGTCAACCCCTACTGTACAACAAAATATCATTCTGGCAGATTACATGTTCTAAATTGGAGGGGCAAACTGGACCTAAATCTGCCCTGTTATCCTTTAGTGTGGGGCCAATTGCAGCTGGGTTGTTATATAAGACAAAGAGCCCCAATGAGGACCATATGGACTAATTGTTTTGTCTGATTTATTTGGATTTACTGCTTTTACACTCACAATATAAGCCACTTACTCTGTACATACCATGAGCATTATCTAAGGGAGAGATTAGATGCATGGTAATTGTCCCATTATTCACTTTAACGGCGCTGCTGCACCGTTATAGTGCATTATTCCCAAGATGTGGTCCAAAAAGGTCCCTACATCTACATGCATTCACCTGAACTACACTCTCGAACTCTTTGTGCCTGTGACAAAGTGAAGTTTCTGAAGTGAAGCAAATAGCTTTTTGTATCTTAGGCAGTGAGCCATTTTTCCATGAGACACACACACACACATAAGCTTCCCGTGGATCAAGACGTGATTGAACCTCGGCTTTAGGAACACAGACACTTGAACCTCGCGGGTGAGTTTCCATTGCCGTTTATTTCATCACCATTAATGGAGGTCCCATTGACTGCTGGAAAGAAAAGCTGCTAAGAATAGCTGCAGCCTATCCATTTAAAACATACAAACATACCTTAAATGGTCTGAACAGGAGATACAGCTCCCTCGGCTTAATATCCAGCGGTAGCCCACTGACAAATAGTGTTCGGACCTGAGGAAGACAAGAGAGAGAGATCATGTATTTTTCATTAACCTTCACTGGTTATAAATAGCCACCTTGCATACCTGACAGTAACAGATGAGGTTATGAGGAAAAGGACACAGAACGTGAGTTAAATAGTTCTCTGGACTGGCTTGACAGGAAAAGATAGACTTTTCAAACACTGATAAAAAAAACAAGGATGTCTGTCAGTTCAGCAAACACGCTCACACACCCTATCTCACACACCTTTCTACAGAACGTGTATTGTGCTCTCCTGTGTAATCTACAGCCTGCTTTGTTTTACGGCAATCCTCCCTCACAGCTCTAGCCTCTGTTTTACATTTGAACTTTTCAACTTGCAACTCGAGCTGGCATTGCAGGGGAATTACAATGTATGTATATGTTAGCGAAGAGAGACTTAAGGAAAATTTAATTGTTGCAGTCCGCACTGAGTCAGAGAAGGTGGAAAACCACGAGGGGAATAACATGAGTGTGACTCCGAGTGTGTTTCCAGGCAAAGAAGTTGTTGTTGTTGTTATGTGTGTTGATAGAGAAGAAAATGAATGCCGCGTGAAAGCTCTAGGAGCGCTGCAGGTAAAGTTTAGCTTTGTCAAAAGGCAATCTGTGTGTTTGCAGGGCAAATTTCAGTTTACTGCTATTTTGAAGACTGTGCAAAGTCCACATTTTAAATTCTATTAATGTTACCTACAACCTCAGTGTCAA
Source organism: Naso vlamingii (assembly GCA_029822935.1). Lineage (NCBI taxonomy): Eukaryota > Metazoa > Chordata > Actinopteri > Acanthuriformes > Acanthuridae > Naso > Naso vlamingii. The sequence goes on from JAPQLA010000016.1 coordinate 10,047,881, forward strand.
CACTGACAAATGAAATAACACAGAGGTAAAATAACATATGACTGCTGACGGAGGTGGGGTTGAACGCGTCTGATGTTCTGTAAAAAGACAACCTGAATTATTTCCTTGGAAGTTCTGTGGATTACTTTACAGTGCACTAAATGTGAAGAGTGCAGCAGAGCAATATATTTCTCCAAGCCGTAAACTTAAATATCCAACAGGAATGTTTAATTAAAACAGCAGAGGAGCTAACACAGAATATTTTTATGCAAAGAGCTAAGAAAAAAAATGTTAGAAAGGTCACCGTAAAATATAGACTCCAATATCTTGCCCAGGAGGTCTTAATATTTTAAGGAAAACAACCTAATAAGTAGTTTTATAATGTCCATTCAAAACGTGCTGGGGCTAGTAGCCAGTTAGCTTAGCTTAGCTTAGCAAAAGACTGTAAGCACATAAACAGCTAGTGAGACTCTGGCAGATGATTAGAAAAATTAACCTACCAGCACCTCTGAAGTTCACTATTTTAAATATTCTTTTTTGTTCAATAATCCATACAAAAACATTAAGTGTAAAAATGGCATGTTGCATTGTTACAGGGAGCTAGCACCATACGTGCTAACCGGCTGCTAGCTGAAGCTTCATTTTTACCTCACAGATATAAGAGTGGTAGCCTATGAGTCTTCTCTAAATGTCAGCAACAAACTTTAACAGGGAAATTTTCCAAAA
>JAPQLA010000016.1:10214249-10225737 GCA_029822935.1 Naso vlamingii
ACCACCATGCATAAAAGTAGCTGTTAATGAATGTTTGTAGATGAATAAATCTGTAATATTGTTTATAAAGTCAAGGTAGGCAACTTCCTGTCTGAAAATCAAGCAAGCTGTAGTCTGAGACTCCTAAGGAAGCAACTTTGCTGCACCTTACGGCTCTCTTTTTAGGGTTAATTTACACCAAAGATTTATGACTAGACAAAACAGTTGCAAGGAAGATTGCAGCGGAGAAACTGATTCGTCTCAGCTTGACTCAAGAAGGTGTCACCTGCAACTCAGCTTGTCAAGTCGCCCGAGGCTAGTTTTAGAATGTAAGGCACTTCATTTGTTTCAATAGCCAACCAGCTCATAGCAACGTCACCTGTTTCCAAGAAACGCGACACATTAGCCAACTGGAACACAAGCTCTCTGACATTACCACAATTGGCGGAAAAGTGTCCATTATAGTCTTCATTTTCTAAAGACTGAACACAGAGCCAAGGAGAGGTGCAGAAGTCTAGTGTTCTTTCAGACCACTTGAATTACAATATGCTGAAAGGTTATTATGGAATCGTTGCCCAATGACACCAAAAATTAAGCAGCAGGAACCCAGATAAGGATGATGATACATCGATACAAAACCATCAGCCTGTCCAGCAGTAAACACTAAAATAGAGAACTCCCAGCTAAAGTCTGTTGACCTTATCTGAAGACAGATGTTCCAGCTGCTCTCCATCCAAGCTTACCAAGCTAGAGTAAATCTTTATTGAAGAGTTGCCACTAATAGTTTTTTATCCACTTAAATAAGATAAGATAAGGTAGTCCTTTATTAGTCACACGGCAGGGAAATGTCTAGTGTATACGGTGGCACAGTGGATAGTAAAAAACATAGAGAAGCATCGATAAAAGATAAAAGAAAATAAAGGAAATAAGTTAACCAACTGTATGAACAGAAAACTTCTGGTGAAAATCAGATCTATCTTTTGCCAAAGTGAAAAAATAAAAAACAAACAAACAACACTATTTTTTCATTTAAAAGACACAAAACACCTACATGGAATGAAATATGAAATTTCTTTATTTCACCATTTGCCTCTTAAAACTAAAGGTTTTTCTGGGTGGGTGTTGCAGTGTAAAATGACGTGCGTAGTGGGTACAACTGTCTCTGTTAACTGCTAGGCCATCAAGAGTGAAACAGGATGTGGCCATCTTGTTTCACATTCAGAGAAAGGGTGCATCTTTTAAACTTGATGTGCACTTCTGAGCAGATTAAATCTTTCAACCATAGTAATAAAAATAACTTTGAGGTTTTAATTAAGTTAAGCATTTAACACTCTGTGGTTTAGTTCATAGGTTGGCTGGGGTCCAAAATTTAAGTGTTAGACTCCTTTTTTAGTGTAAAGTCAAACTATTTTGAGTTAAATTTTAGAGGTAATATTTTTACATAACCCTGTGTCGCACTCAACCCAGATTCAGTTTGTGGTGTCATTCACAATCTGCTTACTCATATAGTTGAAATGTCTCACAAGAAATAAATGTATCAGTAAAGATTAACATAACATATGTTGCTTAAAGTAATCTGCACTTGTGCTCCGAGCTCAAAGTAATAGAAATCAGCTTTGCAGGGAAAATATTCAAATATGCATGTGTTCCTCTTTTTACAGATGCAAAGCGCATGCTTTTATCTGTGCTTTGCACCACACCCTGCACAATTCTGTCTTTAATGAATGTTTCTCACCCCCTGCAGCCTCCACCTACCTTCACCACATTTCATGCATCAGCCCCTCTCTCGCCTTCACATGCTCTCACTATTCAAATGCAAATGTAACACTTGTTACAGTCAGTTACATTTGGGGCGATCTTGCACTGAAACACAAACTTTTTCTTCGGATTTCTCTTCTGCTCACTACTTGGGTATGTGTTTTCACAGTTCTTTTACTTCCTTTTTTTCATATATTTAAATGGTGTCTTAACTCGTTTCTGCTACACTTTCATCCGTTCTTAACTAATCACAAAGTTGGGTCTCATGCTTTGTCTGCTCTTCTGTTGTATGATTTTAAATTCTACATTCATATACGTATGAGATGAATTTCTAGTTAGTCTATATGCTTGAATCTTACATATAATACATATACATAATGTTACGTATAATATTGTTGTATAATTACAGTATTGCAGGCTTTAATTCACCCTCTAGGTCAGATATCCTCATGCTTTTAGGCCTTAATTGCATCTTTGTTCCCCCTATTTGATATATATTTATCTTAAACATGATGTTGCAGTACTTGTTAGAGCTCTTTCTGATTCACCACAAATGCAAAAGTTTCCTGCCATGACAGTCTGTTTGATGCTGCTCAATTATCATTTGACAGGAAACCTGCTATGCTGCGGGCAGCCTGCTAACTTCCTGTCATTCCACTGCTAACAGCTCACAGTCACACAAGATAAAGCAATACAGACTTCCTGTTCCGTCACCAGTATATATTTGGTATGTACAATATGCTACAAATATAATTATTGAAACTGGATCAGGGTTTGTTGTTTGTTTAGAAGGTATATAGTAAAACACCAGCAGTATTATTGCCATTTCTTTGCATTTTGAATGAGTCAAACCTGATGGCAAAATTGACCTTAATGTGTAGGCATGTAAACTTGCATTTTACTCTTGTTTTTTTCTAGATAAATTAACCAATGGATCCCCTTCTAGTGAAGACTTCACAACTGCTTTGAAATACAAGAAGTTTGACTGCAAAAGTCTACCTCTAACTGTGACACTGAGCCAGACGGATTTTTTCTTTCTATTAAAAAGGGAACTTTCTAAGAAGGTAAAGTACATTTCAAAATCTGTCTAATCCATCTCAATATTGTGGCATTAACAGTTTGATAATGTTGAGAAGCTTTTGGTTGCTCTTGGAAAGAAATCGCAGTGGATTGAGATCTGGTTCTGACATCCTACATAATTTTTAGCCTCTTTGCCAACCTGTTTTGGGTTGCCTCAAATTAAATTTTGATAACAGAAAAACATGCAAACTGCAGAAAATTTAAAAATTTACATTTGCTGAAAAATCAAAGAATTATGCTTTTAAAAGTAGGGGTCTTTTGGGAAAAAACATTTAAGAGTCAGCTGAGTAGATTGTTTCTCACTCATGTCTGAACAGTAAATGATGCTACAGTGCCAGCTAGCTAGGCTAAACTTAGCTTTGCTAAGCTGAGCTTAACGTAAAGACTGAATACGGGGGAAACAGCTAGCCTGACTCTGTCCAATGTTAACCAACACTTTCGAAGCTTAATAATTAACACAGCACAGCTTGTTTTTTAATGTGAACAATTATAAGAAAATCTCTGAGGACTCCAAGACTATTTGCTTTGTTGTAGTGCATAGCCAACAAAGTTCTTGTTTCGTTTGTCTGTTACTTTCAGAAAATGTGAGCCCTGTTTCACACACTGTCAGCCATATTGTTTATGATATGTTAACATGGTTTATAAAGTTATATATCTTAGTTCTCACAGTGGTTTGGGAGCCTGTGTCTACCTGTGTTTCATGAGTTACACCAAGCTAACAGACTACTCAAGCTAACTCTCGCTTCATCTACATTTATTCACTTTGCAGACGTGACTGACAAGAAAGCAAATAGGTGTATTTCCCAAAATGTCGAAGTATTTTGGACAATGCCACTTAAAACAAGAAAATTCACACAAATGACTTAATCCCAATGAACCTATGCTAACGTAGCTAACTTGACTTTTCTCTCTCTTCAGCTCAGGCATGACTGATAAAGAGAACCCCTCCAAAGCCACTCAGACTGTGCTGATCCTTTTTTTCGTCCTAGTAATTTTAATTGTTTTGCTGTTCCTCTTGTACAAAATTCTTAACAAGGAGGCCGAAGGAGAATATACTATCCACCGCATTGTGTATAAGGAAGGAGGGGTCAGGGACCAAGTGAGAGGTGCAGCATTAGCTCTGGAGACACGTCTGGGAGTCCAGCTGTGGCCTCGCGGCGACATTGATGAGGACGGAGAGGAAATGCAGGAAGTTCAAGTTGAGGATGGACAAGCGAAGGAAGGTGATAGCCAGGAGAGTGACAGCGAGGGAGAGAGTCAGGGAGAGGAGAAGGATAATGTGGAGCATTCTGGGAAGACAAAGGGAACTACAAGTGACACTTCTGATGATGACTCAAGTGTGGAGGGTTTGGAGGGGGATGAGAGAACTATGCTAATGGATAAATCAGAGGCTATGGGGAAGACAGGGGAGGAGAAGGAGGAGAAAGTGGGAGATGGGGAAGGCAAAGGTGAGGCAAGTGGGGGGACTGGACTGTTGATAGATCTCAAGCAGTTTTCTGGAAGTGCCATCTGGTCTGAGGAGGCGGGAGGCGAGGGAAAGGACATTGATGTAACTCCACTGTGAGAGTTAAACAAAAAATATCATGTTTTTCAAGGGAGGCTTAGGAATTTGTACCATCAATGAGCTGGTTAAATAAATTTCTGTTCTGTTTTGTTTTTTGTTGAGAATGTGAACTACCACACTGGACTGCATTGTCCTCACGGGTATCTGAAGCTATTGTATTAATTCTACTTCCTGTTGAAGGGTCAAGATTTAAAAAGTGATTGATAAATGAAGCTTTTTTAGATATGCAGAAGTACACTGGATTACATTTTGAATGACTGAGTTTTAACTTTTATCATGTAAAACTGTTTTGAATTTATGTCAAAATTTTGGCAAGTCAAAAAAATATATTTGTATTATCCTGTCAGCATGTTGCTTGCTGTATATTTTAGGACTTTGGCATATGCTTTTTATTCAGATGTTTTGTGAAATTCTCATGAAAATTAAAAACTGATTTTACTGTTTTCATATTCTTCTGTGTCATATTTAGTGCTGAAACAATAAATAGGTTTTTAAAAAGAAGGAGTACACTTTTTTAAGAAAAGCTCTTAAGATTTTAAGATTTTCAAAACAACAGTTTTGCTAATTTGTGAAGTTTAGTCTAACCTTAGACTGAACTCGTGAACTCAAAAAAAAAAATTGAAAAAATACAAATTAAAAAATAAATTATGGACTATAATGATATAGAAAATACCTGTCAGAAAATAAACAATGAAAAGACCCGTTATTTACAGCCTTCAAATGACTTTATCCTAGACTCATTCAAGGTTTTTAATCAGGCTAACGCTAACTTTTACATTGTGGTTATTGTGTCGAAAAATGAGTTGCTGACCTTGTAAATATTTGATTTAAGTCACTCATTGTTTAATGAATGTATTGGAACGCAGATGATAAACTATTTTGTTGTTATTTCGAAGCGTTATGTACTTGAGCGCAAAGACATACTAAGAAATTCAATCAATATTGGCTCGTGTCGATGATTGCTATAATTCATATTGTATAGTTTTCAGTTAGTAAACCAATGGGGATGTAGCTCAGTGGTAGAGCGCATGCTTCGCATGTATGAGGTCCCGGGTTCAATCCCCGGCATCTCCATGGTTTTGGTTTTGCTCCCATCTATCTGAAATGCTGTCACTCAAAAGGTGCAAAGAAGGAAAACTCTGTTATAACTATTCAGTATGTACAAAAACCAAAACAGTTGAAACTAGCGTTACGGGGATACGGAGCGTTCCAGATTAGAAATGTTTGTCATTGGGCAGACGGAGCACTTGCTCAAATCTGATTGGATGCTGGAGGTCTACGAGGCGTGGGAGTGTTCACGCACGCGAATGTCAAACATTTATTTTTCGCCGGCCAAATTATTTCCAGTGGAGGAGGAGAGAGACACTTGCTCGAGACGTAACAAATTAACCGATAACTAAAAGTAGATTAAAATGAATTGCAGTGACACATTATCAAATCAATTATGTAACCACAATTCCGGGATTTTACCTGAAGACAGAAGACGTTCTCACAGTGACAGATGGATCATTAAAGCGTCCAAACTGTTTTATAAAGCAGTGATTTGACTGGACCGATCTAACCAGGTAAACATGAGAGTTACTTTTAGGATTCTGATCCTCTCTTACAGACAGCGCAGATTTATTTAAAAAAAAATATATGCAGCCTTGCATTGCGCGATCAAAGCCAGTCTGTTACAGTAACCTACTTCACGAGTGCTGCACCACCGTGAGCATCCAAGTTGCTTTTTCTCCTCTCACCCTAACTTGATTGTGCTGGAGAAATGATTTCAGTAGACGTCACTCATCTGCATAGGGAGTAAAAATGCCACCATCCTGCAAAGCTTTTTGCGCCTTGAAACGCTCTGTATCCTCGCAGTGTGATTAAAGGACCGACTGATTGCTGCATAACCGAAACTACAAACATGGAAGGTACAGTTTGCATGTAGTGTCATCCCAAAATACACATTGGTATCATCAGATAGGAGGCACATCTGGGTTGAAAACTGTCCAAGATGGATGCAGCGCCGCTGTGCGCAAGGATGCACGGCGGAGCTGTTCTTTAAATAACCATCAGCCCCGCGGTTTCGCTCTCGTTCAGCGTTATGCCTCCGTCTTGTAAGTTTTATTTTTTCACCTTTGCAGGAGTAGGATGTTACTAGCATCCGCTGTGGTGGTATGGGAATGGCTGAACGAGCACGGACGCTGGCGGCCATACAGCCCGGCTGTCTGTCATCACATCGAGGCAGTCATCCGGAGCGACCCGCGGTGTGGTAGTGTTGTCCTCGGCCAGGTGGACTCGCGCCTCTCGCCCTACATCATCGATTTGCATTCCATGCACCAGTTCCGACAAGACACAGGTGAGAGGCAGAGAGGAGAGGGAGAGGGGGAGACACACGGCGGAGGGTGGAACGGTGAAGCCGGGCCTGAGGTGGAGGCCTTTTTATTGCTCATGTGTGTCTACTTTATCTTTGCAGGCTTTTCTGTTGGTTCAGCTCCAGAAGTTGATACCTTGGTTTGAGTGTTTTGATGCAAAGTGGCTCCTTATTTCATCTACAATGGCATCAGTTCTTTTTGTTTTGTATTTTAGATCCCAAATCTAGCCTCCAATAGCTTCCTGCATTAGGTCACATTTCATTCAGAGGATTAAAGGACAAGGTTAGACACTGTGACTGTGATTTTTGAAGGAGGCAGTGAGTCATTCTGGCAGGACTTCCCTGCCTTTACATATGGCACATAGGCACAGTAGCAGCTGAGTCCAGTCATAGCCACAGACTGAAAAACATGTTAACTGCTAAAACTGTCATAAACACTCTTGTCTTTTACGGCACAATTATGGACTTCAGAAGTCATCTTTCGCAAGTCAAGGCTTTAAAAAGAGAGGCAGTGTACGGCAAAGGAAGGAATAGTCAGTAGTTTTACACAGACTCCAGCGTTTCCCTTTTTTCTCAACATTAGCTGACAAAAGCCTTTGTGCAATTTGTTTTCCAAACCCGGCAGAAGCTGAAGTGGGGGCGGGGGTGCTCCAGTGTAAATAGGGTGGGGAGGAATTTCAGGAGTCTGAGGTCACTGATAAAATGGGGTCGATGGGAGCAGATTTTATGAATGAACTCTTCTGTTGTTTCATTAAATGCCCAGGCATACCGTGCCACACATACTGTATAGCTCAAAATTCGAAAGAAGTGTTTTGTTCTTTTTCTAAGAGGCCTTGAAAGATGTTTTCTCCCACTGCATGTGTTTCAAATGCTTAATACTGGGTATTATCAAGCGTAACTTACAGCTAAACTATAAAATATGTATGTAAAATGATTTCTACATTTTTGACAAACCTGCCTCATGATCGCAAGAACATTTCATCTCCCACTTTGAGATCAGACTCGCTCATCTTCGGTAAATCTTTGCATCCCGTTGTGTTTCAGACTCTGGATTTGATGTGTGAAGGCTTTACAGCATGAGGACTCTGTAGAGTTTCTCTGGGCACCATGGGAAAGCAAACACAGCCAGCTTTGGGTCTGATCAAGGCTGCCAGCCAATCAGAATTCAGAACATCGTGTGCTGTTACCAGGGGCAACCTGTTTGCCCAAATTCTTAGCAAGCAAACACAGACATGTTGAATTTGTTAGGGTTGCAATCTATTTGTCCACAGCAAATAGTACCACAGGCAGTCTCTCACCTCCTATGGCAACTTCCTCTCATCAACAACAATCATGATAGGAGTCAACGAGAAGAAACAAAGATGCCTAAACTCTATAGTTACAGTGGAAGTCTTGCACATGTCTAAAAATTTTCTCTGACAAGCAGTAAATCTTTCCAAAGAGGTCTTCCAGGAAGTAGTCCGAATGCAACTTGTCAAAATGTTAATAATTTGCAGAAATATTTTGCATCATTGTGACCCCTAATTCCTGCTTCAGGTACCCTCCGACCGGTGCGACGAAGCTTCTACGACCCCACCTCAGCGCCAGGCCAGGGCTGGTTGTGGGAGTGGGAGAACGACGCTGGCAGTTGGACGGCGTACGACACGGAGGTGGGCATTGCCATCCAAGCAGCACGTGACCGTCAGCAGCCCTGGCTGGACCTGGCGCCGCTGGGTTTCTGCTACCTCATTGACTTCGAAAGCATGACCCAAATCAACGGGCAGACACAGCGCTGCCGACGCATCCAGCGCCGCTCCGACCTAGCTTACCCGCTGGTGTCCGGGCCCCTGCCCAAATCTCACCACGCCTGGGGGCCCATGTCCATGCCCAGCCACGGAGGACTGCTTGGCGTAGATGTATCTGGAGTGGGCATGGGGATCAGAATGAGCAGCAGTGGGACTGGAAACGGGAGTGCGTACCCCAGTGGGGCGCTCCCCGCCTCAGCCATCACCTCTTTGGGACAGCCCTGCGCCTGTCAGCAGTGTATGCTGGTGCTAAGTGTCAAAGCGGGCGCCATGTCGTCCGCTCACACTCTAGGTCGGAGACCGCCACAGACAAAGCCACCTAGTCCCAAAATCAGTAGTCACCCTGTCCCAGGAGGGTCGTATTCGCTGACCCTCCCTCGGCCTCCTTCCCTGTCACGCCCATTTTCCCACAACAGGACGTCCATAGTTGGGGCGACAGGTGGCTTCAGTGTAGGTGGGATGGGTGGTCCAGGAGGTGTAGGTATTGTTGGTGGTAGTGGTTTCAGCAGTTCCACCCTGGGTTTCGGAGGAGGCTTCACCAACTCTCTTTCCCTCCTTGGCTCAGCTACAGCCGCTCTCTCCATCTCGTCTAATCGTCCACCTCCTCCACCGCTCCCCCCTCCCCCACCGCCCCCTCCTCCTCCCTCCACCACTCTCTCATCTGCCGCCATCTCTCCCCCCCACCCCTCCACCTCATCCTCCCTGTCCGCCTCCTGTTCCGCCCCCACCGCGCCCGCCCCAGGCCCTCCTCTCATCTCCACGGCAGCCTCCACCTGCACGCCCTCGCCTTCTGCCCGAGTCCTGGGTCCAGTGTCTTCGTCCGGTGCCTGTGCGGCCCCCCTGCCGCCGCGGTCCAGCCTAGCAGGGCTGAGCCGACCTGCACTGCAGCGTATCGCCATGGCTCAGTCACGCGCCCTTATTGCCTCTGGGTGAGTAGACCACTATCATTTTGCTTAAAGTATAATTTTACAGTTCGAGAGGTTCTATAATCCAAAAAAAACAAACTTGGAATAAAGTGTATAGATTTCCAATGGAGCTCAGTCAAGCAAAAAACACTTACCAACAAAAAACAACCATCAGAAGAGTTTAAAACTACTACTTGAAAGAAATATTTACTTATATCTTTGTTAAGTTCCAAAAATAAAATTCATTTCCACCCAACTGGAGAAGCTTGCATACTTATTTTAGTGACAGGAGTGATGTGCTCCATCGCCACCAAAACAAAGGGCGTAGTGCTCAACAACTGTTGACTTAAAGCTAAAAGTCACAATAATCAATATTTTCATAGAGATGGATCAAATGAGAAAGTGTAATACAAGAAGAGTTGCAGTGACAAGCCACTGAGAATTAAGACTCCACTCTGCAGCTCCCGTCACCAGGCCACTTTCAGCTGACTGTCTCAGCTCGTTGACCCACAGCAATGTTTCGGTTCAGTCTCAGTACTTCCTACCTTGTTTCCAGCAGCAACTTGCAGCTGTTTTCAATGGAAAAACCTCCAAAAATCTCCTCCACACTATCCGCTAAGCACCAGCCAGCAAACAAAGTTAGCTAGATGGTGAACATAGTTGAGCATTTGTGGCTTAAATCATGTTTTTTAGAATGAATGCAAGCACAGTATGAACACATGAACAGACAAAAAAACACGAAGAAAAGAACCCAAGATGAATTTAAACTATGAGAAATATGTAAGCAGTGGGATACTATCAAGTTAAAGAGAAATGAGGAGCATAATAGACTTTAAATGTCAGCTGGTTAAGGACATTTTAATGGAGACTTATTGTGAAATGTTTGATGTGACAGTAAAAAGCTGTCTTCACGGAGACTCCAGAAGTAGACTGAAGAAACAGGAAATGTAAGAAAATCAGTTTAGGCAGGAATTTCTCATTGTTTACAGTCCTCATTACAGTGTGTCGCACGTCAGCGCTCATTAGCATTCATGAGCCTTTAATCTTTGAGACAAAGTCCATCCGGCTCGTTCATTTCCACGGAAAAACAATGAGGAGCATTCACACCGAGAGAGCCAAGCGACACATTCCAGGAATTTGTCGTGCAACCACTTAATGATGAACTGTCTTCACGCGCGCACGCACACACGCGAATACACAAAGTTTGTATATTGCTTTCAAACAAACGATTGTGAGTTCTGGGCTTTAAGAAATCAGAAAAGGAAATATTAGAAATACTTGGTGGTTGTGTGTGTGTGTGTGTGTGTTTGTGTGTAAGTTTGTCAAGGTGCCCCAACCACACACACTCACACACATAAATTCATTCATATAAGCCCTTGAGATTTACTCAGCAAACAATGGAAACCACACCTAAAACAGGCCTGTAACATCTGGGATGGGACAGCAGGATTTTTGAAAAAATATTAAGGTAATTTTAATTATTTGGACTGATAATGCAATTGCCATAAGAGTTGCGATATTAAGGATTAAGGTATGTTCAGGGAAATGATCATTTTTACATCATTGTTCTAATTTTCATTGACAAAGTTATAAAAATGATTATGGTGTGATTTTTGCAGGAATCTGTGCCAAACAAAGATGTTTTCTTAGGTCTGTAGAATATGACGTGTGGGCCAGGACAACTCTGCAGCAATACACACAATATTTGAATTAAATGGCATTTTTTAAAAGTCATTTCTTCTTTTACGTAAGATTCAAGATACTTTACTGTCATTGTACCTTCGTACAATGATATTTGACTGCCTGCTCTCTTTCAGCAACGAAACATGTAAGACATAAATAATACATCCAAAATAGAGGATGAAGGAAAAGCAGTATTTAAAGACAGAAATAATAAGAATAATAAATAGAATACGATATGTAACGGTTTGTGAGATAAAATAGGTGTCAGTCGAGATAAAATATTAATATAGGTATGATATAAAACAGAAGAATCAATATGTGCCAGTGCAAATCAGGGTTATTTGTGAAGTGCAGAGGTACAGCCCTGTCCGTATGGGGTTGT
>JAPQLA010000016.1:10584521-10602892 GCA_029822935.1 Naso vlamingii
GATTTATATTAAGTTTTTAAATGACCAGTCAACGAGTTTGTGTTCAGTTGTTGGACTGTCTGAGACAAACTGCGATTTGGCATAGCAAACAAGCATCTCTCTTTGTGGACGACGGAGATAAAACCCTGCGTAAAATCTCTCCAAAATCATTACGCACAGTAACAGTAACATGCGCGCGGATTCATGCAGAAAGAAACGGCTTTTTCGATCACACTCTGCAATTTACCACAATACTTTTGCGTTTTAGAGAGCTCTACAAAGTTGCAAGAAGTTGTAAAAGGCGCTGAGGCAAAAATTACCTCCCCTCCGAGCTGCTGAAACCCAGCCGGCATGATTTTGGCAGCTCAGTGCAGGCGATGACAGATGCGTCTGGTGCCAGATGAAGACACGTGAAACTCCCCCAAAAGGACAACAATCCCCGATTTAAACCGTGTGGCACTTAAGCGCCAATTAAGCTTAAGGATGAGTTAAATCCAAAAGGGAAGCCAAAAGTGATCAACGTGGTGCGTCCTGTGCTGCAGGCTGTCCACTCTTCTTTGAACGTTGTGTTGTGTCCGTCCAGCTGGGATAGAGTGGCACACGCACACCCACGTGCACGCCTCTTGACGTGGTTTGGGTTGGGTGGGACTTGGATGGTGGGGGTGGGGGCGATGAGGCTACTCCAGTCCTGAAGATCAGCCCACTGGGCCTCTGGCTGATCTTGAGGCACTGCAGCAGAGGTCGAGACACATGCAGGAAGCTCCCTCGACCTTAACTATTATTGGCTTAAGCAGAGAAGCGAGACAAGGGAGGTGTGGTTTTTTATTATGCTGCAAATGAGAGAGAGCTGTGGTTACATTTTAAGATTCCTTTTTTAAACAACAATAAATTTTTGACCTCTGGAGCTCATGAGTGGGAGGTTTGCTGAGGGCCAAATTTGGTTGTAGGGCCCACTTTTATGTGACATATTATATAATGTAATCGGGCTAAACAGGATTATGAATTCTCTTGTTAAGGTGCAAAATCAAGAACCTCATTTACAATAATGTGGTGCATGTTGCTCTTTTCTTTGCATAAATGTGCAAAAATTCGAGTCTTTCTGACCTACAAATCTGCAGTGCATCATCTCCAGAGGGTGAATACAGAAGGTTACATGGATGCACAGGTGTTGGACCTTGGACGAACCCCAGCCAGAGTCCAACACGCCACCAGCCATGACTCACCATTTCTCATGCACAGCGAAGAGGGGCTCGTCTTTGACGCCTGTCTGCCATTGTCTGTCTTTCCAACAGCCCTAAATCCCTTTCTATTTCGGCTCACATGCCAAAGGGGTCATACACCAAAGCTCACCCTGTTCCACAAACCCTCCCTTCCTCTATTGCACACAACAAAGCTTAATCCTCCTCCAGCAGGCAACAGGTGGGCCCTAAATTTGGGCTGTGCCTCATCAGTGAGCAGTGTAGGTGTGGTTAGGGGAAGTCTGGCGATGGAGTGACGGTGTGTCCAAGGCGGGGATTAGGGGGTGTGTGCTGGAAGGGTCTGCCCTGGGTGGGAAAGGTGCTCATACAGATCTGCCAAAGAGGTCGGTGGAAAAATATCTGCTCTAGATCTCTCAATCAAAGGGATTCAAGCCCACCCCTTACAGACACACCCCCACCTCACGCCACTCTCTCCTTGAAACTCGCCGCCTTTTGCCTGTTCCATTTCCTGACTTCATATACACATGGAGAAAGAGAGGAAGAACCTGACACCCCATTCAAAACCAGGGGGGCCTGGGCACAGTTATGTGTGTGACTCTAACTAAATGTAGAGACACTTTATACCATCAGAACAGCAGCGTTGAGCCCCTACCAACATAGTTTAAGGCTTCATTTGCGCAACCAGGGAGTGACTGAGATGATAGTTTTACATTTCCAAAAAGTATCACATGAATTCATACAGCAGGAGCCAAGAGCAGTGATAGAACTACAAGAACAGACTCGTGCTTAATAGTGCAAGAAAGCTGAAAGACTCAAGGTTGAATGAATACAGTCAATATTTTTAAGCAAAAACAGTTTTTTACAGTGCAAAATGTCACCAGTGTTGTTACTAAACTGGAGATCCCAGGAAGTGTGTGTTTTGCTGTCATCTGAAACAAAAAAATCATGCCATACACACACACACACACACACACACACACACAAACATACACACACATGTCAAGACAAGGAGGGACAGTATTTACATGGGCTGTTTCTCTACATCACTTGGGTGAGTGATAGAGGTCAGTCACATGGTTTGTGTATGTGTGCACATGTGTGTGTGTGTGCATGTGTATGTGCATGTATGTTTAGTGAGGTCAGCTGGTTCAAAATCAAGTTACAGTAAACTGAGTCACATGTCGCATGGCAGGTGTTGCACTGTATAGTTAGAGTCAGTGTGTGACAGGCAACACGGGCACCAAACTGCATGTGAAAAAGTATAAATTTATGTGTTTAAAAGACTTAGTAACACACACATCCACGAGGAGGGATATTGTATTGATAATATGTATGTATATTAAGTTACAGGCCTATGAACTAGCAACAAAAATTATGTTACAAAATGTGCTTAAAGCTAGGCTAGGCAACACCTGGAAATCAAGCTAGCTGCAGCACGATTGTTTTTGCTCCCGCTCGCTTTTTATTTCATTTGTTGTCGCTCTCTCATGTAAGGCTAGTTTGCACCAAAGATTCATGATGAGATGAAAACAGTTGCAGGGAAAGTTGCCGCAGTTCAAACTGGTCCGCTTAAGATCGACTCAGCTTGTTAAGATGCCGGAGGCCAGTTTTAAAGGGCAAGGCATTGCACTTGTTTTAACAGCCAATCAGCTTGCAGCAGCATCATCTGTTGCTGAGAAGCGCAGCATAGACAGCCAATAGGAACACACAGTCTATGAAATGACCCGTGATTGGCCAAGAAGACCCCATCATGGTTTTCATTTTCTAAAGCCTGAATAAAGAGCCAAAGAGAGGTGCAGAAGTCTAGTGTTTTTTCAGATCACAAAATGCTGAAAATTTTTGAGTAATTTTTGCCCAACAACATCAAAAATAAACTGCCTACCCCAGCTTTAAATTGTACAAAATTTGATTAAATTAACAGCACTTCCCTCATCAATATCCTTCATCTCATATGTTTAGTCTGTGGCAAAATCTTATTACTTAGCCTTTTAACCTGATGCTAAGCTAACCATACCTGCTGCCGACTGTAGCATTACATTAGGCTGCTGTTAGGGCCTGAATGGGCGTGTGTCGTATCATCTTCTGATCTAACTCTCAGCAAGAGTCAAACAAGTATATTCACCAAAATTACTCACTACTATATTATAGACTATTTAAGTTTATAATGCAAAGCTGCAAAACTGCTAAAAAAAATTAAATGTTGTCTCCTTTAATGACAGGATGTTGTAAATCAGTTCAGAAATGGATACATGTAGGTTTCTTCTCATTAATATACAAAGTAGTGATACAGAAAAATCCATATAAAAAACACACTACTAAAAATGTGAGGCTTAAAGTAAATATTGTAAAATACTTAAGGCTGTCACAATAACCAGGCAAGTTATGCAATGACTAATACGGCTGCGCTGACAGTACAGCAAACTGGTACTAGACTCTGCATGCAGCATTTTGGCCTTGGTTGGCTTCACTTCTATCCACAACAAACATCTACACCATAAAACTCAGTGTATCTCCATATAGCAACATTTTAACATTACTGAAATACAATAAAACTGATAAATCATGTAGAAAATACCCCAGCTTTGAAAAAATCCCCACTGTGCAATGCTGTTTTACAAATGATCCTCCTACCGAATTAAAATAAAATCTTAAAAGTTAGTTCATGCAACTTCTCATGCAGCTTCCTTTCCTTCCTAATGATATGCATGCAAGACGATATCAGATTACACATTCAATCAGACAAGATCAACCCTCTGCTGCAGCATTCAACATAATAATTATAGCATAAGTGTAATAGTAGAATAAGCATTAATAAGCAAATCATCGTTTTCCTTTTTGTCCCAGTTCTGCACTGTTCCGTAAGACCTCACTATTGTATCCATATACAGTCCCACTGAGATCAAGTTCATAATGGACTCACTGGCACTAACCGCACATTCATTCAAAGGTCAAACTGCTCCAAAGTGGCACCGATAACTGCCATGCACCCAGTCAGACGAGAACCAGCATTCAGTGCATGGTCTTTGGATCTGACTCTTGCCAGTTCAGAGCAAGATGCCAGCAGTGTTGCACAAGTGGTCCAGCTGGTCTGCAGACATCTGAGTGCTCTAGTTTCTCTGCTCTGGTCCAGAAAGGTGTGGAAGCTTATCTAATCAGCGAAGGGGCATTTGAAGGGTGATGAGAAGCAATGTCGTCCTGCCTGCGAGAGCAGATTATGAAATCATTAAAACTGCTTTAAAATGCAAAAATAACTGAGATAAACTTAAGTTTTAAATACAATCTATAGCAAAAAGGTAGGGCTGTTCAAAACCGTATTGGAGGAAAACCATCTTTGTCAGATGTCAAGTAAGACGGCGACCTTGTCCGCTCCACAGAAGCTGCTTCAAAGTTGACCTCTGACCTCCCTGGAGAGAAGACGACGCAGGGGCAAATTGTGAGTCGACAACTCAAAGATTACCGGAACACAAATCACTATTGTCAAATGCAAACCGTCAGTCTTACAGGACGTACAATTACAGCTTCCTGATTTTACAGCTAATTACAGTGCATTTTTTACTTAAGTTATTCTTGGAAAAATGTTCAAATTAGAAATACTACTTCTTCAGGCACTGCAAGTTGTAGGCTTTTTTTAAAATTTAAGAATAAGGAATGGTTGCAGAGGGAAAATAAACATAAAATAATTATATGTGTTCTGATTTGGAGTGCAGATTTTATATGAATCTGAGCTTTTGTCTCTTAAAAATGAAGAAATTGATTGTTGCCTGACTATTACACCCCAGAATACATTGACAAGATCGTTTTGTCACTTGGAATATGTAGTAGCTGGTCATTTTCTGTTAGATCTCAAGAATTAACACATTTTCAGTCATGAGAGTCTGGTATTATTTATTTAATCACTTAATTATTTTTGTCTTAGCACATTACATTTCTTAAATACAAGGAGAGATTTTCAAATATTTGGTAGGGTTAGGGTTAAAGCAAAGTATGTGGCCAATGCCCGGTTATGATGAAATTACATCCACGTCAATGACCGAAAAATCAGTCGGCAGTTCCTCATTATGTCGTCATGCTGCCTTTAAGAACTCAGCAAAAAAAGAACATTATAGTGAGTATCATGTTACTACAGATTTTGGAGCATGTCAGGTCAGCTTTATTCGTACATCTCGATCTCACACATTGCATTGAGTTGTTCTGACCCACATCATCATTACCACTCTGTACATGGACTTCTGTCTGCACACCAAAGTGCACCAAGGGGAAATTAAATTTTGACCCTATCTGACCTTACCTTTTGTGCCTGCTTTACAAATTAATTGGCCAAACACGACTGAGACTTAAACAGTTAAAATCGGCGTGAGAAAAGTCTACAGTAGGCAACTACAGTAAGTAGTTGACCTGTCCTGGTTCCTAAACTCGACTAGTTGGGAACTCTGTATCAAAAGTGGCAGTAACACATAAAGTAATGTGGTTTATTCTAGAAACAACAACAAAAATATAAATAAAGGCAGTCATATATAGACTGGGCAGTACTGAATAAACAAAGGTTAATCCGTGTTTGGGATAACTGTGCAAATATTGAGTCTTGTCTTATGAAACTTCCATTTTAAAGTCCTTACAGTTGTTCTTGATTTACAAATTTCCCAACTACAATGAAACGCAGCAGCGGCGGCATTGTTAACGCTCCGTGATTGGACGGCTGCGCAGAGTTAAAACCGACCCTCCCCCTCTCTTTTGTGGGAATCCCCAAGAACAACGTGCTCGTCTCAAAATATTTTGACTTTTCAGGCAGTTTTGTGTCGTCTTGCAAACCCCAGTGAGTCACCGCTCTGAACCGTGGCAGCGCGACGTCCAAGGTACCCTCGTGGTCGTACATGTCTCAATCTTTAAAACACGAAAGCCGAGACTCTTGTTTGTCCGTTAAAGAAAGTTTTACGATAGTTCAGCTAACGTTGCTCGGCCGGATTCCGAGACGTAGGGCCAACGTACTTAGCTAGTAATGCTAACGTAAAACAGGCTAGCTAACAAAAAAAAATTTTTTCGCTTTAAGTGTGAGCTGGAGCCTTGTTACACGGTCGACAGTTACTGATTTTCATACAGAGCTTTACGCACAACGAGCTTCATTCACCGAGTTATAGCTAAAGTGCCGACTCATTGTCCAAACTAAGCTAGCTTCATTCAGATTTTGTAGGCCTCCTCCTGAGAAGAAAATGGACGTTAGCTAACGTTAGCATCATAAATGACTTAAGTTTGTTGGGCTGCTTGTGAATACAGTTGTCTGGCTTTATATGAAAGATATATATATTTGATAAATTAGACTATCATTTTTGGTATTTCTGTTTTATTTGTTTCATTTTCAACTTGACGTCAGCGATACAGCACTTCCTGTGTAGCAGAAGAATCACGATCTGACAATCAACTAACACTTCGTGTAATAAGCGATAAATTTCTGATGTCAGTCGAAAATTTTCACGCGCTTTTTTAAGGTATTGTTTATGAAATGTGACCGGATTTTGGACGTTTTAACTGTTTAAAAGTCCAAAATCTAGTCACTCCAAACTTTTCGAAAACACCCTCCAAAACAGTTCATCACTTTTTAGCTGACATTTTATCAATTCTATAATTATTCTGTGAATTTAAAAAAAAATGGTGTCAGGAGAAGCTGTAATAAAACAGATTCTTGCCCCAGATGATATAAATACAGTGTTTCTTTTAGTGACACTTAACTGCAAAATCTTGATTTGTGTATCAGTTACTCACCCTTAGATGTATTGAAATGAAAAATGGATATATTTTTCCCTTCCAGCGTCCCTCCACAGTAAACAGATTTTTTCCAGAAATGCGAGCCACGCACCTAAACTGCTTTTGCTGGCAGCCGATGGAGATACAGTGTTACAACATCAAAACCATCTAAAAACATCCATCCAAAAATCAGAAAAAGCGTTGTGTGGTAGGATCCAAGTCGTCTTTATCGTGTTGTGGGCTCAATACTTTCTAAACACTTTTTTAGCTATAAAGCAACTATATCCAACTCATCTGATCCAAGGTTTTGTGTTGCGTGTTTAATTTATCCTGAACATTGGTAAACTCTGGCTCGTAGAAATCTGGTTTTGCCAAAAACTGCAGAAGCTTTTCCCTCTTTGCACAAGCCATTTTCGTTTGCTTACAACTTGAGCTGGAGTTCTTTTTAGAATAATTGTAACAGGTGACACAGAACATTGGAGTGGATATGTTGGATTTAGTAGCTTTCTAGCCAAAATGAAAGTGTTCTGGAATTGCTGAGCTTATGGCACGATAAGGAAGTCTTGGATAATACCACACGAAGCTGCGAAAGTTTTGGATGGACGGTGTAGATGCTTTGATGTTTTGAAACATTATCTCTGCAGGCAGCTGGCAGTTTTGAAAAAAAAAAAAACAGTTTACTCTGGAGGAATGCTGAAAGGACAAAAATATAATCAATATATCATTTAAAGACATCTAAGAATGAGTAATTGATATGCTTCACAGAATTTTGTGGTGAAATATTACTTAAATGTAGTCTACTGGGCATATAGAGTGTTTGCTAAAGATGAAGATATTGCATACCTCATCAGTCTAACACAAATTCTTACTTTTTTTGATTCCACAGCGCCCCTATCTGTCCAGTAGTTTCCTCTCAGCTGTAAAGGAGGGAAATTAAGGATGGAGGGACAAAGCTTTGATAGTTTGCAGCTGAGCCAGAACCTACCGCTGAGCCAGGATTCCTTCAGTGTGCTATGGGAGACTGTGTAAGTTGTTTTTCAGTAGAATACACTGTTTTAAAATAGTTTAACCACAGAAACAAGTTAGCTAGTTTGTGTGTTTTTTTGCAGCGTGACAGCCATACCAGATCAGCCCATGTTTCAGGAGGGCCCCGCCGTGACTGGTGTGGAAGGCGTTCCAGCCGAAGAATGGAGGGAGAATGACATGCTGGTAAGCGCAACAACTCCAGCCCATGTGGAAAATTTGTTTTTTTTAATTGACTGGCAGCTTTCAGTTAGGTATTAGACTCTTGATATTCTCTTCCTTTATAGCTTATGAACGAGCAAGCACTGGCTGAAGGCTTTGATGAGGGGCTCTTTGAGCTGCCCCCGGAGACGACTGCCAGAGATGGTGTTACTCCCCCAGCTTCCACCGTCCCAGTTACAACCGACTACCCAGGGGAATATGACTTCAAGCTGCGCTTTCAGCAGTCTGGCACGGCAAAGTCTGTCACTTCCACCGTAAGTAATCCCAGCTCCTACTTCCTTGTTGATTTCTCAAAATTTCAAACTGGCTGGTAAATGTGTTTCACCCCATTTTCTGCAGTATCTATACGAGATAATTTTTTTTTTTTAAAGATCTGTTTTTATCAGTGTGTGACAAACTAATGCTTAAACAGAAGTGTAATATGATGACACAAAACTCAAATGTAAGATTACAAATCTTAAACTAAAGGTGGACTTGCAGCAGATTATCCTGCAACCAAACATGGCATGACACAAACTTTGACTGGTTGAGCTTCTCGCTAGAGAACAAAGGAAATTTCCACAGCTGCACAGTTTTGAAGCGCCGTTCATTTTTCTGAGTTTCTTCCAGCCATAGTGTATTTTCTCTATGTAGAAACTCTGCTCCTGTCATCTAATATTTTAATTTCCCTTACTAAATTTAACCTAATTACAAAGATTTTTTCTTTCAAAATTTGAGGTTTTGAAATTTATTAAAAAGTTTTACTATTAAAACTGGCCCTCTGTTTTCTATTAGTTGTTGTCACTCACAAAATTATTTTAAGCGTGTGAAGCGTTGAAATCATTTGAAGTAACGTTAAAAAAATCTTACCTTGATGTAGCGTCAAAAATCCATTCTTCCAAACCCCTTACGGTGGCATTCATGCAGAATCTCATTCATTGTGACGATTTGCTAAATTTTAAGGTCTAGAGTCAGTCACTGCATTTTAGGAGCCAATCATATTAGTGTTTCCACGGTGACTCACCCAGCAGTGCTCCGTAGTTGGCTAGTTTAGTTGAGGTTAGGGTGCTCTGCCCTGAAACTCCCGCCCCCTGCGACTTGTCCTCTGGTCTGTGAGAGAGGTGCAGTCTGGTTGTAAAGCACAGCTCTGACATGACGGGGCATGTTCCTCTGCCGTCTTCCTCCAGCACAGAGAGGGTTAAAAAAGGGCAGAAGCAAGGTAAAAAATGGTCTGTTAATGTGATAAACCTGGCATTACCCAGTTGGAGAATTTAATATCTAGTTGGTTTTAGTTCTTTAGGAGAGAAAGAGTAGTCTGACTAATTTTTAAAATGTACTTGAGTTTTTTTATCTTCATGGTAGTGCGCTTGTTTTTTTTGTTTTGTGTTTGTTTTTTTTGTATATGGATCTCTGACAAGTGCCTGGCATTTGAGTCCTCACAGCTCTGCTTCTCTCAAGTAATATTTGTAACTTTCTCCCCTTGCTTTCTTAGTATTCGGAGCTTCTCAACAAGCTGTATTGCCAGCTGGCTAAAACCAGCCCGATTGAAGTCCTAGTAAGCAAGGAGCCTCCTGCAGGTGCTGTGTTCAGGGCCACAGCGGTTTATAAGAAGACTGAGCATGTGGCTGAAGTGGTCCGTAGATGCCCCCATCACCAGAATGAGGATCGTAAGGAAAATTTTTCAGTGAAATATTGCTAATTGTGTACAGTTTGTCTTGAAATTTTTAGCATAATATATCTAGGGTGATTGTAATTTTATTTCACCTGTTTTCTGTTCAGCTGCGGAGCATCGCAGCCATCTGATCAGAGTGGAGGGCAGCCAGAGAGCCCAGTATTTTGAAGACCTGCACACAAAGAGGCAGAGTGTGACTGTCCCATACGAGCCACCACAGGTACAAGTGCCCCATTGGATCTGACTGAGAGGGAACACAAACTTTCAGCAGCTGTTTTTTTTTTTTTACCCATTTACGTTTCTTAAGTGTCTGTCTTTCTGTTTTCATATTTTGTTCTTTAAATTCAAAAGTTTTGTGTACATAAAGTGTGTACACAGTAAGAATTAGCTGCATTTTTTTGAGCAGTTTAGAAATATTAATTCTTGATGGTATATTTATTAATCAACACAGCACATTTTACTGAAGTGGCTCTTGTGCTAACAAAAAAAAGTGCATTTTCCAACTAGAAACATTTATCAAAATAAAATAATTAGAAAATTTTGTTTTATTGAGACACTTTCTCTAGTTTCAGTAGCCATTACTCATGTCACTCCCCTAATTGTTTAAACTTAAGACAGCAGTGAATAAATGTTGTCATGCTCTTCCTGTTGTAGTTGGGCTCAGAGATGACGACCATTCTGCTGAGCTTTATGTGCAACAGCTCTTGCATGGGGGGCATGAATCGCAGACCCATCCTGACCATCCTGACCCTCGAGACTCCAGAGTAAGTGTTGATTCTCTTTTCAGGGGGACAGGGGGAGTCTTAGGGCGTACTCACACTAGACAATGTGCACCATGCCCGAGCACGTTTGACCCCAAAGTCCAGTTCGTTTGAAAAATGTAAGTGTTCCGTTTCGTGCACAAGCATGGCACACTTTGTCAGCCCTGGCACAGTTGGAAGAGGTGGGCGTCGACACAGTACGGATGCACACGCACATGCACAAGCACAGAGCACTGATATCGGTGTCATCGCTGTGACTGTTTGTGCAGGGTTCACCTTAAATTCAGGCAGACAACAGCATACAAAGTGCAGATAAAAAGTGGAAAAATCCTCAGCTGTCTTTTAGATTGCATTTACCAGAGAACAATGTTAGAATTTTATTTCAAGATGAAAAAAAATGTGGGTAAAATACAGGTCACACTCCATAGATTAGGAGGCTCAAGCATGCTCAGGCACGGTTAGACTGGAGCAATGTGAGTGCGGGCCGGGGGGGGGGGGGGGGACACAAACATGCCTTGGCACTGTACGGGACAACTGGGACGAGTGTGCATGCGCCCTTAATGTATGTTCTAGGTATAGAGAAAAGAACTATATAGAGGACATGGTGTGAACATTTTTATCTGTCTTATGCGAAGTTGCTGCATATAATGTCCCAGTTACTTGTGCATTATTAATGATTATTCTGTTAGCCTGTGCACCCTGGGAAGGCATTTTAACCCTTTCTACTGTTTGTCTTCCTAGGGGACTTGTTTTAGGCCGAAGGTGCTTTGAGGTGCGTGTCTGCGCATGTCCAGGCAGGGACCGCAAAACAGAGGAGGGCAACAAAGCCAAAACCGAAAATGGCACCAAGCAAATTAAAAAACGAAGTATGTTTTTGTTACATTGCATGAGATTTCTGCTACTTTTTGCTACTTTCTTGCTAACCCCACTTGTGTATCTTCAGAGAGCACCCCGACGCCTAACACGGCTTCGGTGAAGAAGTTGAAGCCGACCTCCAGTACAGAGGAAGAAGACAAGGAAGTGTTTGTCCTGCATGTAAGTAAAGATGCCTGCTTTTAAAAAGTTGTATGTCTGAACAGAATTTTCAGTTCTGTTTGATGAATTTACCCCTCAATCTCTCCTACAGGTTCGTGGTCGTGAGCGTTTTGAAATGTTGAAGAAAATCAATGATGGACTGGAGCTGCTGGATAAAGAGGGGTAATTAGTGCATCCTTTAATTTTGCATACAAAAACAGCTACACTTGCTGTCAGTGCACTGAGCGTCTAACATCTTAGGAATATTTCAGCATGGTTCACACTTTCAGGCTTTTAATCTGTTGTCAAGAGTTGAAACCTAAAAACTATCTTGAACATGTCTTTTGTTCTCCATTTGGGGTTTTAACCCAAACTCTGTTGCTGTCTTTTAGTGAATGCATGCCACTAGAGGTCACTGTGGTTAATATTTACTAAACTTGGCTTCCTCACAGGTCAGCTGAGGTTGTGGAATCATTTCAAGTATATATTATGCTAGTCAATCTCACAACATGAATGTTTTATTATAAAAGATGAAGTAATTAGCTCCACCAGGTAAAATTTAGATGTGCTGTATGGAGAATTTTTTTGTATTGGATTTTGTAAAAATAAAATTTTATTATGTTCTCATGGTGAATGATTGTATACTGTGACGTAATTACAATTTTTACTATATTTTGGTGGATAGATATTATTAATACCATTATTTTGGAAGCTGGTCCAGTATTGAGAGAAGCCGATGCAGATTTAGTTAAACGCAGCCTGAAACAAGTGATGAGAGAAGAGAAATGCTTTGCATGCTGTCAGAGACTTTCACTATCAATCTGAGCTGGTCAGCGGCCAAACAAGTGCTTTTAGTGGACTAAATTTGACGGTAAGCATTCGCCCCTAAAAATCCTGTTCTACCTCGTTTCTCTGCTGCACCGGCCTCCCTCAATATTGGACCAACTTTTAAAATAGTTGTCCCTGTCAGTCACGCACACACATTAGGAAATAGGGCCCAGGTTGAAAATGACCAAAGCTCTCCTATAAAGAGGCCATATTATACTAATTTTTCATCACAATAGACTGAACAATAAAGTCGGTAGATCTTCAGAAAACTGTGACTCACACTTTCTGGCTGTCTTTCTCTTTTCTGCATTCTCTCAAACTGGTCTGTGTAGCTTCCTCCTCCCCCTTTCCCCTCTTCAGTGCGCACCACTGCACGCCACTGTACTCTCAACCCCTTTCGTCTGGGTACTGACACAAAATAAACACAGCTAGGACACTGATAAAATGTTACTTAAAGCTCATGCTTCTGACTCTTTAACATGACCAAGTAACTTCAGCAGCAGTTCAGCTGTGAAAGTGCTCACGTCAGAGATATTTTTCTGTCGTTGGCCAAGAAACAGGAACGCTATCAACTTCTGTCTGGTGCTTGCCTCTTTGGGAATACTAAACAAAGTTAACTGTCCTTCATTCACCCAGAAAAAACAAACAAACACTTGATTGGAGCCATCTTAAACAAAGTGCTGTAATCCTAGGAGCAGAGCCGTAGAAGGGGCAGGCACTGCACTGTGTGCACAGTGCTGGCATGCCCATATAGGGAAGTCTAGCACGCTTTGACATCAGTGTAACAACAGTGAAACAGTCTGCAGGGCTGATTTTCTCTTTCTTCCTTCGCGTATCTCGTCATGTGATGCTTTGGCAAAATTTAACACTAGTGTCCAACACTGTAAAAGCATTCATAGGTCAGAAAAGATGGAAAAGCATAATAACACTACTTGAAGAACAAGTCATTTGCATACTGAAAAACTGCTGCCAAAGAGATTTGAGCTAAGTTTTCATTGAAACACCTTAAAATACTTTCAAGGATTTAACAGCCCTGGTGTACATACACACTTCAGTGCTTTCTAACTTTCAATGTTGTGTCATTTCATATCATTTGTTAAATTTAACATAATTTCCTGACACTGACTGGGTTTATCATGATTCCTCTCCACAGCAAAACAAAGACCCGAGTTCCTGTTAAGCAGGAAACTCCTCTGCCCTCCAGCGGGAAGAGACTCATGCAAAGAGGAGAGAGGAGTGACAGTGACTAAGAAGCTTGTTTTTTTTGATCATGGAAACACCCGAAATGTTTTTGTCCCTCCATGCCATCAGGTGTATTTCAGGTTTTTATTAAACGTGACTTCTTTTTTTTTTATATATATACTGTATTTCTTGCGTTTTTTCCTAACACCAACACTTGCAGATGGATTTTAACTTTTTATTAAATGGATCTGCATGTTAAAACTGGGCCTCCTCTTTAATTGTGATGATTTTGCTTGCAGGGAACATGTACTGTCGTGATTTTTATGAAACGTAACAGTAGATTTGGTAGATGAGGGGCTGGCTGGATCACCCCAAGAACTAATTACCTTTCAGTGTTTACAACGTTTCTATATAGCAGAATGTTGATTAGGAAAAGATAGGAGTGAGAAATAGAATACAGTCATTTAAATACAAGAGCAAATTTGAATGTTTTTCCGTTTTTGGCCCCCAGCCACAGACCATGAATATTTCTTAGACAGCACTTCGTTTTTATGCGACCAATCACAAGGAAATCCAAACCACTTTTTCTTTTTTACACTGCCACATAAGTATACTTAAAGATATTTCTTTGTGTTATTTCTGTCTACAGATTATTTTGGGAACTTAGTTTTGTATAAGAGGTTTATCTTTATATTTTTCACTGTTGTTACTTTCTCATGACTTTTTGTACTAATTTGCATTCAAGCTTAAAGCCTAAATAAAAGCATAAAATAAAACTCTGTTGTTGTATTTTGTTTAACAACTTACATAAATGTTTGCCGTCCTCAGATCTCTTCATGTTGCCCATTAGCGCACTGTTATTCAGATTATCAGTTTGTTTCCATATTATTACTTTGCATGTTTGGAAGATGGGTGAAATATGAGGAGGATGCAAAGCTATCTGGTCAAGTTGAATCTGCATGTGTTGCCAGTCAAATATGTGGTTATTACCTGTTCGGAACAGGTTCTTGCACTAAGAGATCAGGTCACAAGATGAATCTGCAAGGTGAGTAGTGAAACAGAATAGCAGAGAATAGTGAGTCTAACTTAATTTGTTTGGTATATACTTCTTAAAATTTTACTTTATAGGTGCTACTCTCTGGTGAATTTTTGTGAAGCTGCTCTAGATTGAGGTCTCAGTTATCTCGAAATGGGAATGTCATCTCTAAAGGAAAAAGTCTCTATTTTGTTTTCTTGGGGTGAGTTTTTTTCTCTATTTGCTCAGTGGTGGTTGTGACCTGTATGCAGTATTCTTTTAATCATCATAAATTATAACTGGTTTTGGTCCGTTGGACTAAAGTAATTTGAAGATGTCAAATTAAGAAAATAATTGAAGCTTATCTGACTCCAGCGCATCCACTTATACCAGTGCTTCACTGTGTCTCATTTTCATTCAAGTTAACATGAGGGAAAGTATCCCTGTGGCACTGTTCAGCTTTCACGTCATGAATGTTACTGAGCTTTTAAATGCAACTGTCTAAAAGGTTGTTCTCTGTGGACCCCCCCTTGTTGGGCCCAGATGCTGGTTTGTTTGATCTAATCATTGGATTTTTTTCTGAAACCTGTGTCAAACCATGTCTTCTTTCCTCTGTATGTTCCACTTAGCTCTAGTGCTGATGTGCAGTACTGCAGAGCGAGAGTATTTCCATCAATCAAGAGAACTCAACTGGGATGATGCAAGAAACCACTGCCAGGTACAATGTGAACTTCAGTTGTCCGGTTGAGAAATGCAGCCGCAATGTGCTACAATACTGAGGAGCTTGTATGTTTTAATTACCAGGGTTTTAAGGTGCATTATATCATATAGTAAGCAAATTAAAACTAATCCAGTAAACAGTTTTCTAGGTAAG
Organism: Naso vlamingii; assembly: GCA_029822935.1. Classification (NCBI taxonomy): domain Eukaryota; kingdom Metazoa; phylum Chordata; class Actinopteri; order Acanthuriformes; family Acanthuridae; genus Naso; species Naso vlamingii. The sequence continues at coordinate 10,600,009 of JAPQLA010000016.1, forward strand.
AAAGGTAGGGAAACATGAACTAGACCTGTTGTCTGGTTGGGTGCAGCAAAAAAACATCTGTCCAAGCTTCAAATAGCTCAGAATAAAGCCGCAAGACTAGCACTGCATTGTCCAATGGGTGTAAGGCAGAGTACAGAGAGACTTCATGCCAGTCTCTCATGGCTCAGGGTCGAAGAAAGGTTGGCATGTAATTTATTGTGTTTCTTCAGAAATATTTGTTATTGTAAACAACCAAATTGTCTATACTCAAATAATTTATGTAAGAAATCAACACAGTCATAATACTAGGCAGGCAATTAGAGGTTATATTGCCAATAAAAAACCCCAGACAGATGCTTTACGCAGATCTGTAATGTACAAGGCCATCGCAATGTGGAACATCTTACCTGGTATTATCACTAATGTACCCAGCAAGGCAAAATTTTAAGAAATTGTTAAGAGACTATTTTAACAAGAACCCTATGGAAAATGGAATGAGCAACTAAACTCGTGGGAATAAGATATTAATGATTGATTCTAGAAGACCTTGTTATTGAATGTTTTTAAGTTTCCTCAGATCAGTAATGTGATATCTATACAAGGTGATGTCCAGTTTTATCATGAAAATGCTTTGTATTTGACTTGTAATTTGTTATGTCATGTTTTTACTAGCGGACCCTAGGAAGAGTAGCTACCACCTTAGTGGTAGCTAATGGGGATCAGAATAAGCAATAAGCAATAAACAATAAACCCCTGCAGCCAGTGTTTCATGTTGTCTGACAGTTGTTCTTTAAAAAAAATATAAGAACCTGCAAAGGGAATGTTCCCAAATTGTTCTCTAATTTTAAAAATAAAACAAAAACAAAAACAAATGAAAGTTGCAAAATATGTATCGTTTAAAGAATGTTCCATAAAGATTCTCTAGATTTAAAAAAAAAAAAAAAAGAAAAACCTTTGAAGAATCTTTATTGAAAAATTCCGTCAAGACTGCAAAATATGTAACCTTAAAGGAACATTAACTGAACATTCACTAGAAGTTTTACTATAAAAAAAAGTTGTTGTTTTTTTTTAATTACCTTTGAAGAATGTCCTAGAACTATCCTTTAAAGGTTGAAAAAAATATGGCATTCAGAGAACTTTCCAGAAAAATTCTCAATAGCTGTTATCAGTATTTTTTGCTAAAAAATAAAATAAGCAAACCAAAAAAACAACAACATGCTTTTGACAGTCATTTTACTGACAAATAAATTTATATGTTTGCTCAACAACTCTGAGTCAAACCACAACATTGACTGCAACTTTTCACATCCTGTCAGGTCTGTTTCAAAGATCTGGTGTCACTCCTGACTCCTGAAACAATTCGGATCATTGCTCAGAACCTTACCTCTGACTACTGGATCGGCCTCCGCAAGAATTTCTCCTCCACTAGCAACGAAACTCTGTCCTGGTCCCGCTGGGCCAACGGGGATCCCCTCACCTTCCAGAACTGGTACCCTGGTTGGCCTGTCTTCAAATCCCCTGCCCCGAAAAAGTATTGCTGCAGCTGCTCTTGCACATGTCCAAAGAGGACCGACCCCACGACCTTCTCAGGATTTGCAAACACTCATGTGACAAGCTTCACTGGACTGAGGGGTAACAAGACTAACAACATGACTTATGTTACTGGATTTATGACATCCAGTACCCAAAATGTGGCCTATAATTCTGGGTTCACAGAATCCAGGACCGAAAACACAACAGATGTTACTGGATTCACTGACTCTAGCATCGAACCTACGACAGATGCCACTGCCTTCACAGAATCCAGCAACCAAAAGTTGACAGATGTTACTGCATTCACAGAATTCAGTACCCAAAAAGTGACAGATGTTACCGGATTCACAGGATCCAGTGCCCAAAAGGTGACAGATGTTACTACATTCACAGAGCCCAGCACCCAATTGGTGGAAGATGTTACCGGCTTCACAGAATCCAGAGCCCAAAAGGTGACAGATGTTACCGGAGTCACAGAATCCAGTGCCCAAATGGTGACAGATGTCACTGCATTCACAGAATCCAGTGCCCAAAAGGTGACAGATGTTACTGCAGTCATAGAATCCAGCACCAAAAAGGTGACAAATGTTACTGGATTCACAGAATCCAGTACCCAAAAAGTGACAGATGTTACCGGATTGACAGAATCCAGTACCCAAAAGGGGACAGATGTTACCGGATTGACAGAATCCAGCGCCCAAACGGTGACAGATGTTACCGCCTTCACAGAATCCAGTGCTCAAAAGGTGACAGATGTTACTGGATTCACAGAATCCAGTGCCCAAACGGTGACAGATGTTACTGCCTTCACAGAATTCAATGCCCAAAAGGTGACAGATGTTACCGGATTCACAGAATTCAGTGCCCAAAAGGTGACAGATGTTACTGGATTCACAGAATCCAGCGCCCAAACAGTGACAGATGTTACTGCATTCACGGAATCCAGTACCCAAGAAGTGACAGATGTCACCGGATTTACAGAATCCAGTACCCAAAAGGGGACAGATGTTACCGGATTCACAGAATCCAGCGCCCAAATGATAACAGATGTTACTGCCTTCACAGAATCCAGTGCCCAAAAGGTGACAGATGTTACCAGATTCACAGAATCCAGTGCCCAAAAAGTTACAGATGTTACTGCTTTCACAGAATCCAGCACCAAAAAGGTGACAGATGTAACCAGATTAACAGAATCCAGCACCCAAAAGGTGACAGATGTTACTGCATTCACGGAATCCAGCGCCCAAATGGTGACAGATGTTACTGCCTTCACAGAATCCAGTGCCCAAAAGGTGACAGATGTTACTGCTTTCACAGAATCCAGCACCAAAAAGGTGACAGATGTAACCAGATTAACAGAATCCAGCACCCA
>JAPQLA010000016.1:10646648-10671694 GCA_029822935.1 Naso vlamingii
TCCAGCCTTTTAGAAGACTCAGGGAAGCTCGTAAAGAACTTCGACTGGATTTAAAGGACCTCACCAGTGTTACTCAGTGTTGTTGTCCTTTGTCATTATTGGCCCCAGTGGTAATGGAAACCGCATACACTTTTCCCAAAATAGCTTTAGCCATGAGATACCGTGTGTGTTTACATTTTGGCCGTATTCAGTAGGGCTGCAACTAACAATTATTTCATTATTAATAAATCTGATGACTATTTTCAACTTTAATGGATCAATTATTTATTTCATGAAATGTCAAAAAAGTGTAAAAAATGCTCATCTCAGTTTCCCAGAGCCCGATGTAACCTCTTCAAACTGCCTTTTTTTGTCCAAACAACAACCCAAAACGCAAAGACTCCACATTTATTATTATTAATGACACAGAAAAACAGCAAATCTTCACATTTAAGAGGCTAAACGGACAATTATTTTTACTTTTGTATTTGAAAAATGACTGAAATGATTCAGTGATTATCAAAACAGTTGGGGATTCATTTTCTGCCGCTTGATTAATCGTTGCAGCTCTGATATTCAATAAACATTACAGACTACCTAAAAATGTGTGACAACGTTAGTTAAAAAGAACGTCTGTGTCAAAATCCTTCTTCACGCTAATATTCAAGCTAGGAAGGCAGCACTTCTAAGGAACTACTTTTACAGGCGTAGTAACTTTCATCTCAAAGTCTCCCCTCTCTCTCAGTGATTTTTGACTAAATAAATGCAGACGTTCTCTCTAGAACGGTAAATTACCTATACCTAACGACTTTCATGTGTTCTGTAGTGTTTCTATAACCTGTTTCAACATGAATGGCAGTGAATGGGGTTTAAATATGCAGTCAGAGATCTATTAAAGTAAACACATGGTCGAATATTAATAACATTTGTAGAAGATAGGGGCGATCTCTTTAAGAAGTCAAAAACAGACTGGTATGGTCCTTTAAGAATTATTTTGAGGTTCAGTTTAAAGGTTTTTTCTTTCTTTCTTTGGCTAACGGTAAATATCAAAAGGCCTGGTGAGCTAATGGTTTAAATTTTCCACCAAGATGGCTTCCTCGGTTCCTCCATCTTTGTGTATTCAGATGTGTGTGTCGCTTGGTAGCACAGCATGAAAAGCTATGATCACGTTTGGCCAAACATCCATGAAAAGGGACGGCTGGACGACGGGGGTGCCTCTGAATACAGAGTTTGTGGCTGGCTGCAGCCACGGGACAATGCCAGCACACATGTGTGGACCACACCGCCACACTCCTGAAACATACACACACACTATTGTCTTAACCAACGGGCAATGTGCTCGACACACACAGCCTCTTCTACATGTTACCTCCAGATTTAATTTTGCTGTCCTGAGGCGACTTACAGCTGCTGTCATGTGTCCCCTCCACACACACCCAGCGTGCTTTGAAAACGTGCGAGAGTGCATGAGAGAGGACGCGGGGGGAGAGGGGAAAAAAAAGTTCGTCCAACTCCAAGAGCCAGAGAGGTCACAGGAACAACACCCAATCCCAGAGCGGTTCCCATGGAGACAAGTGTGGCAGCGTACAATGAGGGTGAGAGAGAGTGATGAAAGAGAGGGAGAGAGGGAAAGGGCAGGGGAAGAGTAGGAGGAGGGCGGGTTGTTGGCGTCAAGGTTCAGTTGGTGGGTACTGGGGGGGAGTCGGGGGGGTAGTGGCTCCACTCAAAAGGACAGTGGGAAGTATGATGGTGTTGTAGCATAACAGTCCTGGAACATTCTTCCACCCCTCCTCTCATTTTTCTGCCCTTGTTCCAGCTGATAGAATCCTGATCTAAGGCGAGCGAGTGGTTCATGGCCGACGGAGGGAGAACAGAGATATGTGGAATTTCCACTGACCATGACGCGTGTGGCCAAGAGCAACCAAAACGAAGAGCGCTGTTGTTGTTGTTAAGGTGTTTTACATGGATATGGATAAGTCAGTGTTTTCCAGCTACAGGCCTTGATGGTGGCACCACTGATTTGATGAGGGGGGGTTAGTATTTTAGTTGTGCTGCACCAAAAAAAGGGGGCTTGTAAGCAGTAGTTTTAGTTTGTCCACGTGTCAGCCACAGACACGCACGCTGACTTAAAAGCGGTTAATTGACGTGACTGACATCATCGTTGATAGCACTTGAACCCTTTTAGCTAAGGGCATGGACAATCGAAGAGTGTCCCTGCCTCAGTTTTTGTTCCTGTCTGTCCACCTTTAACCTCTTTTCTCTTATAAAGAGCCACTCTACTGATATCTCACACGAAGACCAGTTTACCCATCATGAAGAGCGCTACTCAAGCTTTGAAAACACATTTGTTGTGTCAGGAGGGAGCTTTCTTAAGTCCGAGAAAATGAGACTATGTTCAGGCCGCCATTTAGGGTCCACTGCCTTGGCACACTGGTAGAAGGCCTTGGCAAAAAACTTGACCTTGAGTCTGTTTTACCGTACTTGCAACATGCAAGATGCAATTGGAACATTTGAAATTTTCCTCCCTTGTTTTTTTTTTTCTTTTCATTCTTTGAGCGCAATATAAGTGCGACCATTCTTTGGCACGCGAGAGCTCTTAAGGACTCGAGCATCATTTGTGTAATGTGATGTCACCAACGTTGATATGGGGCCCTGGATCAACTTTTCCTAGCAATAATCTAAGTTGTGCAATCAAAGAAGTGCAAACATTGTAGATCTGTTTGCTTTGCATTTGTCAAGATGATAAGTGGGAAAATTCTTTTTATAGCACTATAAACCACTGTGCAGCATTTTGGCCTTCGAGCTCAAGGTTTCATCACTCAGACCTGCTGTCCAGGTTTCACCAGTGCTTGAAGGCCGACCCTTCTAAGCCTGTTATGTCGTTTGCTATTGAATCTGAAAGTCCAAAAACTGTGGAAGTGGTGTTTCAGAAGACATGGGCATGTGCCTTGTAGGTAGAGTCCGGTGAAAAAATGCTATCAAGTTGCATCATGGGAAATGGCAGGTCCAGCATTTTTGGCACCTGACCCATGCTAGGGACTTAAAGTCAGGATGCCTCGGCCTCTGCTGCGTCGATTTTGACCATTCTTTTTCCCAGCCGCCTCTCATACATCCCAGAACTTTTTCGGAGCGCAATGCAAAATTGCTGGAGTGCCCCTTTAATGCCTCCATTTTTCCCTGAACTTCACTTGTTTCACAGAGTGTTCCCATCCGCCATTTGACTACCGCCAGTTTGTCCTCTCTCTGTCTCACTTTCTCTCTGTCTCCCTCGCTCACTCTCCTCTCACTCGCTGTCTCTGTGTCTGTCCCTGCGTCCTTGTGCCCAGGTTTTTTGAGTTGGCGTGGTTCCTGTTTGTTTTCAGCCATTTTGGGGACTTGCAGTGCTCGTAACAAACTGCTTAAATGGCGTCCTCTTGCTTGCTTGCTCTCCCACTCTGTCTCCCTCTGCCTCTCCCTCCCTCTCCCTATCGCTGGGCTTTGTGTATATAAAGTAGTGTGTGTGTGTGAGTGTGTGTGTGTGTGTGTGTGTGTGTGTGTGTGTGTGTGGAGAGAGAGAGGGAGAGAGGCAACAACCCTTCCAAATAAAAAGAAGATTGGATTCAGTGGGGGGGTTGGTTTTGGGGGGGGTGGGGGGTGCATGCAGAGGAGGGGGATTCACTTGCTGGAAAAAAAGAGCAAAAACACTAAGAATCGTGTGTCAGAAAAACTGAAGTGAGAGAGGAGAGAGAGCAAGAAAAGGGGGAGTGAGTGAGAGAGAGCAAGCAAGTTCGAGTGTGAGAATCGCTCCTGCCCTCTGTCTTCACACACTGCTGCCTGCATGTGTGTGTATGTATGTGTGTGTGTGTGTGTGCACCGCCTCTCCCTGCTCTCACTCTCTCTCTCCCTCTCTCTCTCTCTCTCTCCCTCTCTCTCTCTCTCACACACACACTCAGACGTGCGCATACACAGACCAAGGGGGAGAGAAAGAGAGAGAGGGAGAGAGGGAGTGTGAGGGGAGAGAACACATCGCAGCAGAGATGCAGCAGGAGGTTTTCCGAGGTACGTTCTCTTGTATGCTTGCCTTCCTGAGAGACAGCCAGGGAGAATAAGAGGAAGAGAGGCTGAATTCTGTTGTTTTCCTGCTTGTTTTTCTGCTTCACTCCGCTGCTGTGGCGGTGCTTGCTCCGCGCGTGAAGAGGAGGAAAAGGTTTTTATTTTACTGTGCGTGTGTTGGGGCGTGAGTGCTGGTGGGTGTGCGCATTTATGCAGTGTGTGCGTTTGTGGAAGCGTATCTATGTGTGTATGTGTGTGTGTGTGTGTCTGTGCTGAGTCTGTCTGTGTATGTGTGTGTGCGTGTGCCAGTAACAGGCCCTGTCTCCCTCATCCTCCCCTCTGTTGCTGGCGCACCACGCAGTTCTTTTTCAAGAGCAATGACTCGTTTTGAGATTGTGATGAAACTTTTAATTTATCGAAGCCTCTCGCGTCTCCGTGATTCAGCGCAGACGGCGGGGGGGGGCCGTTCAGCACATGTCAGAACAGATGTAAGCTTTATTGTTGGGGTCTTAACACGATGGACCAGTCTGCCACCCCTAGCTCATCAACTTACTACTAACATCAGAGGAAGTGTTTTTAGGGAAAAACTTGCACGTAGGCAATGGTAAACATCTCTAGTTCAACGACTGGTTCTGTCTCGTGTTTCGGTTATGGGCCGCCCAGTTTGTCCTCCATTTTACCAGCCTGTTGTTGTGCTGGAGGTTGTCTCTCGTAGAGCAGCAGAGGGCATATTGATGTCACCAACCCCGTTGTGGCTGCCCTAAGCCTTACTTTTTTTTCCAAAACAACAGAGCATCTGCTGCCAACTACTCCACATTCCTGGTTTTCACGGAAGCCAAGCCCCCGTGCTCAGTGTATGGAATATATGATCCACACTGGCACAGGGGCAGGGGTCATAGGTCAGGCAATAGGAAGTGTAGCTTCTTGCTGCTCTGTTGTGTCACACAGATGATGTTGTCACGGCTGTGGCAGCCTTTTCATTTCACCAATTTGTGTTTGGGTCACACAGGAGATAAATCATGGCTGCTGTATTTGTCTTCCGGCCTTTTTCTGCCCTTGGCATGAAAGCGGCTTACATGCAAGTCTTGCGGACTGCAAGACCGAGCTGGTTAGCTTTGTTTGATTATGCAGTTTTTTTTAAATGCCACAAACATAAAGGATGTGGACGCGTTCAGGAAACTGGTGCAGCACTTCATCTTCTCTAACCAGACAGATACTTGCAGCTCATGGTGGCTGTTAGAACATGCTGCTCTGCCTCAGCCGTACCAGTACGCTAATGTTTTTTGGTTTGAGAGCTCCAATAGGGCTTTCACACCCCCATCCACAGGGACTGCGTGTGAAATTGAAAATGATTTGGGGGGAAATTACCTCAAAAAGGTCACCGGTGTAGTGTTACTGCTCTCCGGGGGTACTTTTTTTGGCCTTACAGTTTCTTAATGCCTCCCATGATTCAGTCACAGCGAGCAGAATTATGGGAATTACGTGCTGGGTTGAGAGCTAACAGAGCGTGGAGAGTATGGCGTTTTAGACATGGGCAGGTTCGCTGGTGCGTGGAGCGGCATGCGAAAACACCACCATACGACAGTTTACATGTGGGGAGGGGGAGCTGAGGGGGCATGCAGTCAGTCATGCTGAGGGGGATCTGAAAGACAAGGAAACCATGAAATGTGAACACAGGAGAGTGATGTTTGAAGTTACCCCCAGCTCCCCCGCTCACTCCACCACAACCACCTCCACTCAACCACTCCCCGACCCATACCAACTTCCCCTCACCTCCTCCCTGCTTCCTTCTATCCCATCGAGCTGGCTCCACCATGCTCTCTTGGCCGGAGGGTTGTGGAGAGTTCAGTAGCTGTTCTTGCTAACGATGCCCCCCTTCCACCCACCCACGCAGACCCTCATATTCGCACACATACACCCTTCTCTTCACAGACCAACTGCTGCTCCGATAGTTGGGCCCCTCTGGCTGCCCCTCACTGGGGAGAAAGCCCAACCGACACCTTCTCTCTCCACATGCTCCTCGCCGCTGGTTCACCGGCTGGAACACCGAGGCCCCCCACATTCTGCCTTCCAGGCACTCCCCTTAGCCCCTCTCTCTCTAACACACACACACACACACACACACACAAATGATGACGGCGCATCACTGCAAAAGATACAGGAGTTCAAGGATAATTCTGTTTTATCAGTAATAACGACATTGCACTCTGCGACCTAATTGCTCAGATCTTACAGTGCAATGACTTTGCTGAAATAACGGCCCAGTCATTACAAATAAATTTTGACGTTTATGTTCCACAAGGAAGGAGCACGTCCATTAAATATGTACAATTCATGTATAACCTATCAGTGTTTTAATGATAAGAAACATGGTCGGATTAAAGCTGAATTTTCTAATCAGGAGGTCGGACTGGATGCTTTGGAGGCCTGACACCTAGACGAGCTAGCTGCCACAGGTCAGGGCGAAAAAAACGGTTTGAGGAGAGGTCGGGACACGTTGTTGTCATGTTTGTGGTGACAAAATCAGGCGAGTTTTTTTTGTTTGTTTGTTTGTTTTTATTTTTGTTAAAATGTCTGACATTTTCCAGACCTGTTTGTTGCAACAAAACCAAGCATTTGAAGCCAAAACATGATCTTTTCCTAATCCTAACCAATTTGTTTTTGTGAATAAACCTAAACAGACCTTAACCAAAGAAATGTAAAGTTTAGTCATATTCGTGGTTGTCAGAAATGTACAGTGGGAAAAATATTACTGGGGTTGAAATTCTGCATAGAAGTGAGAAAGAATATGCAAAAGACAGATCAACTTCTGGTTTCTGTTTGATCTGCGGTACTTAAGGATTCAACGTACTGAGTCATGTTACTTTAGTTTTGTGCAAACAGGGGTTTTCTGTGCAATTAGGGGGGTACTCACTGTCAGTTTCATCTGATGAAGTTATTGAAATCATCCCTATTGTTTTACTGTTGCCTGATCTCACCAAGTACATTTGTGAGTACGATAATGGCCAAAAGAAATAAAATAAGACTCAAGTTGTAACTAAGTAGAAGCTTCCTTTTATGCTGAGAACACTGGAAAAGCAGAGTTGACTTGATTGTAGCTGCACTCTATTAAATAAATTTTGATTAGCTTTCAGTACAAATGTTAGCAGTTTACATTCACATTAAAATGTGAAAGTTAATTAAGTGGCACTAAAACGGTAATAAAAATATAATTTGCTATGATCAGACCTTCAATCCTCAGTTGTAAAACATTTTGGACCAAATAGCTTAAAACACTTCATTTTGGAGCCAAATTATGTTTCAGTTTGTGTGCTTTTTCTCTTTGTAGTGCTAATATCACAATACTTGTGTTTAGATTTTTGAGGATATTCCTCTGAGATGGAAGACGGCAGAAAGAAAACAAAACAAACAGGCACTGAATCCTAACGGTTATTTGTCTGTCAGCACAAGTACCAGTTTCAGTGTGGAATAAACAGATTGCTCAACGGCTGGTTCGAGGCCTTGAGCAGGCGTCGCAGCCAAACTCCTCTGCCGTCCTGCCTTATGTTTTGCAAAGGCCACTTTAGCAGTGATGCTCCAAGCGACTGTTTAAAATCATTGGATGACTAACCAATGGCCTTCAAGGTCATTAAGTCATCCATGTTTTTTTAGATGCTAGTGGCAAAGTGTCTCAGAGTCAAACATGGAGCTCAAACAGACAATATGTTAAGTTTATTGAGCCAAACAGCACTTTTAAACTACTAGAAATAAGTTATTAGGTTTTAAAAGTTAATTGAGGGAAGCTGATCTGCATGTTTGTGTCTGTTTCTAATGATTAGACAGGTCAAGAGAACAAAAATCCTGTCATTATATGAAAGCCAGTGCATTTGGTATTATGTGTTTTATGTTTACGTGAGGCTAGTTAGTAATTTGTCCTGCACCAGCTGAGAACCTGTCCGTGCTATGCGGTTTCACAGTGCCACAAGCGTAAATAGATGAACACTTCATAAGCTCACCAACATGTTTGTTTGCGCAGAACATCCTGTTGCAGAGAGGTGTGGGAACAGGGTTGCTGTTTATTTTGATTTTTGCTTTAGGGTCCTTTTCACGTTCATGGTCATATTTGTTTGCGTGCCTGTAAGTTATACAGAAGGATGCATGTGTGTTTATGTGTGTATCCGCTCATTTGCACAAATAAGACATGCATGTTCCATACATTTGGGCACACAATTCTGTGTGTATGAGTAAACCCAGTGCGTTTAAAGCGTGTTTAAAGCTGCCTGTCACAGTCAGACAGCATGTCGTGCAGGCTCTGCTTGTGCAGCGGCTGCGTGCGTCACAGGGAGATGAAGAAAAATAGCGAGGGGGCGTCATACGCATTTTCCTGTCCGCGGTGCAAGCATCAGATGAGACGGTAAAATTTTTAGCCTTAGCAGTGTCTCTCAGTGTGTCCGCCCACTTGTAGCAGGCTGCTGCTTTCCATAAGGGATTTCCTGCACATCTATCGCTCAGCAAATGTGAGTGACAGTGACGGCCTGTTTAAATACAGAGCAGCAAAATATGGCAAGCCTGGCGAGACAATATTGTGCATCCTTTTTCTGAGACACAGATCATCTTGAATAGGCAGGAACTGGTTTGTTGCACTCGTGCAGCAAAAAGTATGTGTCACTGCTTGCACTGAGTACGTCATTAATAGGCACTTTTGTTTCCCTTTTGTTGCCTGAACGTCAGTCCACCTGTATCTTCTGTCTTAGTTTCGTGCTGCACTCAGATCCACCTTTTGGTTTTGAATGTCATTTACAAGCGGGCCCATCCATGTTGAACTACTTTGTTTATGCCTGTCTGTTTTACCTGTAGTCATGTATGAGTGTATGTTCAGTGCTGTGTACACATGCATGTTTGTTTGTGTGAGTCTATGTGCGTGATTGTATCTATATGTTTGTCTTCGTGCTGGTTGTTTTCGTGCGTGTTAGTGTTTGCCTGGGCTCCTGTCCGTCTGACAGTGCAGTGTGTCTGACTGTTCCTGTTTCAGCCCCCCCTCTCCTTCTCTCTGTCTCTTTCTCTCTCCCTTTTTCTATCACCCTTTCACTCTCCCTCATCCTCACCCTCTCTCTCTCTCTCTCTCTCCCTCTCTCCCTCCTCTTCCCTCTGCAATAACAGTGCTGACCTAGTTTCTGCCTGTTCAGGGCTGCCTGTGGAATTTTACAGCGGCCTGCCTTCCTGGCTGCTTTGCTGCTTGAAAACGCAGGCAGAAAAGCATGACTGAGGATTTTTCTTCTTGTCGCATCATTATGGCCTTATAATGTCTCTCTTCTTCTTCCCTTTCTGCAGACCTAAACAAATGGATCCATTTTAAATAAGTAATAACAGCAAATTGCCTCTCACACGTGAATCTGTAGCTATCTTACGGATGGAAAAATTGCAGGTGTACTGCATCTGCCACCATGGCAGTCGAATTAAAATGGAAATGAGAATAGCCTGTCGCTCATCTCCTACAGCTTAACTGAGATTGTACCGGATGCAGAGGGCGGAAAAACACCCCTTCTCTGTGCACATGCATGCAATCTCCCTCCCTTCTCCTCTTCCCCTCTTTCCTTCCCTCCCTCCTTTGCCTTCACAAATAAATGGTTAGAGTCATGCCCGGCAAATACTAGCCACTGCCAGGAATGGCTAACAAGGCTCTTGCTCAAATAGCAAAAGAGTGGGACTATTTTCATGTGTGTCAGGGCCATGGATCTAAGTCAACACTTCTGAATCTTGATTAAATCTGAACGGCTTCCAATTAGGCATAGGGAATGTTGTGTCACAGCCGAGAGAGATGGATCTCTGGAATGCCTTTCTGAAGGCTTGGTTGTGGCACGCTGAAATCTAAACCAGCACTGCCGCAGATTCATTCCTTCCCCCTACACTCTCCTCACTCACCATTCCTGGCTGAGCTGTAGTTTAGCATTGCTGGGACATTCAGTTTTCTTTTCCGTTTCTCTTAAGTGTTCCATGGGCCTTCAGTTGCTACGGCAAAAGCTTTAGGTGTGATGTTAATTCTTTGCATTATGTCAATGTAAATGAATGTGTTTAACATTTATCCTGGGATGTTTAGAATGCTGATACATTCTTTCTGATTTTTCTTTTAGATTTCGGGAGCTGGTCATGGTGTCCGGTGAGAAGGTGTGGGACCCCCTACATGCGGGCCTTATTCAGTCACATCTGAGTGAACAACACCTGGCTGCTGGGCTAACTCCTGTCTGCAACCTCACACATAGTGACACCACGTGCCACCAGAGTCAGCGGTCGTCACCTCTGTCTTCCTCGCAACCGTCATCAGCGGCTATAGACACCCTTCACCCAGTTCCGGCCTCCCCTCAGTTTCACCTGCCTGTGAGTTTCTGCAGCTCAAGCAAGATCAAGCAGCTACACACACCAGTCCACAGTCTTGGAGTGGCCGCTCAGCCTGAAGAAGAGGAGGAGGAAGGGGAGGCTGAGCAGTTGGAGATGAAGGGTAAAAGACATGGAGGCCGGGGAGAGGCCATGATGGAGGACAGGCTGGAGGACATGGCTGATGGACCTAAAAATGCAAAAATCACCCTAAGCTTCCCACTTAGTGCCGCACCCCTTCCTGCCACTCTGACATCTCCAAACCAATGTCGTAGCTCCTCCTCATCCTCCCCCTCCCCCCACCGACGGCGGCCATCCTCCAAGAGTTCAGACGAGGGGTCGTTGTGGAAACTGGATGCTACCATGGACGTAAAGCACAGACCTTTCAAACCCCCAAGGCACGACAGCTCTCCGTCCTCTTCACCGTCCTCCTCCTCATCTCCAATGACTGTTCATGCACTTATCAGGAAGGATATAAAATCTCCGCCTCCTCTAAAGTGCTCCAAACTCAATCCAGAGTCTCAATTTCACAGGTCACCCCAAAGATCCTCCAGTGGGTCTTTAGGGGGTGTTTATGGGGGTGATGGATGGGATGAGAGGCACAGGATGGCCAATGGTACAGCCTCACCCTCTCAAACTGCCCAGATCCTCTTCAGTCTGGGCACGTCAGCCTATCAAAGAGGCGGGGATACAGAGAGGAGAGAGAAACTAACCGGAAGACCTGTTGGGAAAGTGGGGAGCCCTCATGGACCAAGTCTTCACCCACCCACCCTCCATCTCCCTCCCCCCTTACCACCACCCCCTCCTCTCCCATCCGAGGGTCTCACTGCACCCCCTCACTCGTCCTCCTACTCCCCTACCGACAGCCTGAAGCCGGAGCTGATTTGCGGTGTTTGCCATCGGCTTTTCAGCTCAGCCTCCTCCCTAACGGTCCACATGCGGCTGCATCGTGGCAGCCGCGCCCTCAGTTGCCGCTATTGTGGCAAAGTCTTCATCCACAGCAAGAGACTTCATACCCATGAGGCGTCCTGCAGGGTGCCAAGCTTACCATCCAACAGCCTGGGCCCTCCTTCTCTCACTGTGCAGCCAAAGGAGGAGCCGCTGGAGGAGGGTGAGGTGAGAGTGGAGGGGGGAGTGATTGTGGGAGAAACAGACATCAGTAAGGCGCGGCCAGGAAAGAAAGCACGGAGCCTCCTGGCACGTATCCAAGGTGATGATGCAGCAGCCACAGAGCTACTAGAGGGTGATGAGAACCATTTTGTAAAGGTGGTAGATGGCAATGTCATTTACTTCTGCTCTGTGTGTGAGCGTTCCTACATGACTTTATCCAGCCTGAAACGCCACTCTAATGTACACTCATGGCGCCGCAGATATCCGTGCCATTACTGTGACAAGGTCTTTGCGTTGGCTGAGTACCGCACAAAGCACGAGGTGTGGCACACAGGAGAGCGGCGCTACCAGTGCATCTTCTGTTGGGATGCCTTCGCCACCTACTATAATCTCAAAACCCACCAGAAGGCCATTCATGGGATTAACCCCAGTCTCATCTCCAGTGAAAAGACAGCTAATGGAGGTTATAAGCAGAAAGCCAATGCCCTAAAGCTCTACCGCCTTCTCCCCATGCGCTCCCAGAAGAGACCCTACAAGACCTACAGTGACAGTTTGCATAATGGCCTGTTACTGCCACCAACTGATGCACCTTCCCTCTCCCTGCCTGGCCTGGGCTGTACTCTAGGCCCTGGGGACCTACAAAGCCTCATAAGTGGGGCCCACCCTCAGAGTGTAAAGCCTGACCCAGATGCCTTCCCAGATGGCTTCCCTGTTTCTGTGGCTGCTGAGCACAGAGATCTTTCAGCACTAACACCCCTCCCCCAGACAGACATGCCCCAAGTTAGAAAACATGACAGTGAGGCCCTAGAGTTAGAGCAGGGGAGAATGAGTGGCAGCTTCAAAATGTCTAGTAGCAGCAAAACCAAAATTCCTAAGACTGGCAGAGGCACAGAAACAAGCATGCCTTCTGTGATAACATATGGCCATACAAAACCTTCTGTCATTGTTCATGGAACAGCAGTGTCATCCTCTGTCATTGTTCACAGCAACCAGGTCAGCTCTGGAAGTGAAAAAAGCCCAATGAACAGTCCATCACCTGAAACCAGCAGCAGTCAGACTTCACACAAGGGCTTTCCTAGGCCAATCAAAAAGCAAAGCAATAGTGCAGATAGCCATAGAAAGAGGTCAAGAGACAGTTCAGATACCACAGAGGAGGGCTCAAGTGGTAGACAGGATACAGATACAGGCAGATTATTTCACAAATCACGAAAGTCCCACAGCAAAAGTGACATCTCAAACTCAAAGCAGCTGTCAGCATCTGTAGGGTCACAGGTCAAAGAGGCGGGGCCGCTCTGTCAGATTACTGTACGTATTGGTGAGGAAGCAATAGTGAAGCGCAGCATCTCTGAAACAGACCTTAGGAGAGACAAGAGTCTCTCTCCCCCAAAAACCAAACGCAGTGAAACATCTTCTGTGCGGGAAGCCAAGGAACCACGCCATTCTCACTCCCACCACCATCACCATAAACACCGCCTCCAGCGTAGAATCAGCCTGGAGGCAGAGGGTGATAAGGAAGGAGGAGAACATGAGGAGGAGGAGGAGGTGAGGAAAAAGAGCTCCAAATCTCCTGATGAAGTGAGGGAGTACTACTTCCGTCAGGAGGTGCGGGAGCAGGAGAGTGACCATGACACAGAGGATAACTTATGGCGGCCTTACTACTCCTACAAGCCTAAGAGAAAGGCCCAAGCACACCTGCAGAGGGTCAAGAGCTGGCAGAGAAAACTGAAGTTCAAGCGCTCCATCCGGCTGAAGAGGAGGGCAGAGAGGCTCAAAAACCATGTGAATAAAGAAACTGATAAATCACAAGATGAGGAAGAGGATGGGAAGATTGAGGAAGCTGAAAAGCTGTCAAAAGCTAACAGACACAAAGGTGAGAGGAAAGAGAAAGATTTTCTCTCTGCCCGTTCAAAGGAGAAGAACAAAGAAGCAGAGGAACAGGTTAAGGAGGCTCGTCACAAAGTTTCTACACATCTTCTGCACTCTCCAAAGCCTCCTGTGTCTACCTCAGTGGCCCCTATGGGAATAAAGAGGCGGCCTTGGACTAACGGGAATGCAGCAGAGTGTGGTACATGTGGACGCTGGTTCTCAAGCCCAAGGAAAAGAGACAAACATGAGCTTAGCCATCTGCTGGAGTTTGTATGCCTCTTCTGCCATGCCACTTTCCCCTCAAGGGATAAGTTGGAAGACCACCAGAGAGCCCAGCATCCCAAGCCTACTGAGGCCCCCGCTGCACCCCCAAAAGTGGCACTTGGTGAACAAATTGAGGGGGTCGGGGTTAAATCTCTGCCAGAGATTGCAAAGTGTGATGAAGAAAAAGGGGGGCAGGTAGGCTTAGCAGGGAGTAATTCTAGTCCTAGTCGCCTAAGCAGAAGAGCATTATCACGACACACCTGCCCACAGTGTCATAAGGTGTGCAAGACCTCCTCAGCACTAACTCGTCATATCCGACGCCACGAGTTAAGCAGTTCCCCAGAGAGAGAGAAGGAAGATAAAGACCCAGAGCCAAAACCAACGGAAACAGTTGTCAGCACTGTTAGCAGAGACCTAGAGACTGAAAAAGGACAGACTCCCAGTGCTCTCTCTGTTTCAGTTATCAGCTATTCAACACCAGACCTACCCAGCAGCGGTAACTGTTTGGCATCACGGCAGCATGAAGACCATCTCAGTGAACTGACAGATGAGCATCAGATGTCAGAATCCAGTGACAAACCTGAACTGACAGAGCTCACACATCCAGCTCCAGAGAGAGAGCCCAGCCCGCAAATTGCAGACCCTCCATTAGAAAGCCCAGTTAATCTTACACCCACTAAACACGAATTCACGCCTGTCACACCCTCCACTCTCCAGAGTGTGCTAGTCATGAATGGGCCTGAATGTCTGGACTACCGCACCCCCAGCAAAAAGAACCAAGACAGCCAGATCCACAAAATGCCCAGCCCTGTGCACATCGTGGCATCCACCAACACCTCTCCCAATGTGCCCATGACGTCACAGACCAGAATAACCACTGCTGCTCCTCCTGTTTCCATGACAACAGCTCTCATCTCTGAGGGGGGATTCATGAAACGGGATGGGGTCATTATGGACAGAGAGAGGCTGGGTGGGAGTAATATATTTCTACATGCAGGTTATGAGGAACCAACTCTGGTCCAAGATCTCAGAGTTCAGTCCTTGTCCAGGAGTCCCTCTCCCACTGAAGCACAAGACCTGACCATGTCCTCTATTTTAGCAAGAGAGAGGGAGATAGAGAGGCAAAGAGAGAAAGAGAGAGAGCTTGAGCGACAGAGAGAACGGGAGAGGGACAAAGAAATGGTAAAAGAGAGAGAAAAGGAGATAGACAGGGTCCAGCAAATGAGTAGAGTTGCACATGCCCCAGAGGACCAAATTTCTCTGTTGGTCCCTAAAGAGGAGCCCTTGAGCCCTGTACCGTCCCCTCAGCATATTCCCACTCAAACCACTATGAATGGACCCTCCTCACACAGGCACACTCCCAAGTCCCCCTGTCGGTCCCCCTCAACTATTGGACTATTAGCTCAAGCCAACCGCCAGGTTCATTCCAGTTCACAAGGACTCGACAGGCTCACACTGCCCACTGGAGCAGCTGGTGCCGGTGACCGCCCTTCTGCCCACGCTCTGCTTCTCCCCCGAGCCCCCCAGCCACCTGAGCCAGAGCACCAGGACACTGTTTCTTCCCGAGATTCCCAGCAGGGGGACGCCACCCCAGTGGGCTACTCTGCCCAGAATTATCCCCTACCCCTAATTGTGCCGGACGGCTACCGCTCTGGTAAAAAGCAGGACGAAAACCTGCTAATGTCATCCTATCCTGCTGGAGCTCTTCCCTTTGGCCCACTGGGAAAAATGATGGTCCCTAGTGGCGGGGACCTGGCTAAGCTGCCATTTTATCCAGACCCTTACCAGCTGCTCTACGGACCCCAGCTGCTGGCCTACCCCTATAACCTGGCGGCTCTTCCTGTGGCTCTGAATATGATGGCACCTGGAGGGGACAAGGTGGAGCCTCTGCCTTTCCTCCCTGCCATCTTCAACTACGCAGCCACTGCTGGACCCTACATGGGCGCAGCCCCTCACCCCCTAGTGGCAAATCCCAGCCTCTACAGCAGCAGCAGTGGCAGCAGCAAGAAGCACCGAGACAGCAGCAGCAGCAAACCATAGGACACAGAAGCACTATAAGGAATATATTTTAATGGGGACGGCCTGGCCTGGTTAAGATGGGAGCGGAAGGGGTGCGTGCTCACTGGGTCATTGAGTACACTTGCACAGTACCCCTGCCTCTCTTTTATTCAGTAGAGATCAGAGCTAGGCATTAAATCAGGAGGAGGTTGAAGGGAGAAGGAGCGAAGAAACGGGGGAGCCGATATTTTAGCGACGTATCATTACTCCCCTCTCTTCACTCTTGCTCACCTTTCTCTATGTCTCTCCTGTCTTGCTGTAGTGTGTTGTAGTTCTAGAGCTTGATTAATCTTCCTCTCTGACTCATTATATTATCTATAAGTACAAGAACTGCTAACAGGGTGTGTGTTGTGTGAAAAAAATTAGTTCAGTCTGCTTCCCTTTATAGTCAACGCATAACGGAATAAATGCTCTTCAGGGAAGGCTTGTGTGGGCAAGAATAAGGGATGAGACAGAAGAGACCTTAACACAAATAGAGGTGGCGCTTGTGTTTATTTGTATGAGCGAAAGAGAATGCAGGTGTATCCTAATGTTAAACTGTCCATGAAAGTTATATATGAGCATGTACGTGCACATGTATGTAAGGAGTTGTGCATGCAGAGGTGGGCTTAAGCAGGTATTACTGCGCATGTGTGAATCAAAGTGTGTGCGAGTGTGTGTGTATGTATGTATGTGTGTGTGTGTGTGTGTGCGAGCGTTTGCAAGTGATGAAGTATGTGTGAGAATGGCTAGATCATTCCGTGTGAGACGCACACAGCATTCCTACTCTAGGAATACAGCATTCCTACTCTAGGAATAGCTACTGTAGGTCAATGTGTAGAAGTGCATTTAAAAGTGATTCCTCACATACAAATCATTATGAAGTCAATGCTATGGCTGGACGCAAGCCTATGACAATGACAGATCATCTGAGCTTCTAATGTCTCCACTAACCCGGAGACCTTGTTGCCAGATGACACTACAGGATCTGTATTGCATTCACCATAGTTTATATCTTATGTGCACAAAATAGAAAAGTAGTGGTCACTTAAAGGGGACACTTGTAGCTGCTTTGGATATGTAGCTGGCCACTGGGTAAGAATGAAAGGCTGGTAGACCATTGCACTTCCGTTTTTTCATCTCATTTCCTTCACATAAAAAAAAGGAAAAGAATAAAAACCAGTCAGCCTTCATCTTGCGTATCAAAGAGGAGAAGCTCCATTTCCTATGCCAGAAATAAGAGAGCGATAGCAAGAAAGGAAAAGGAAAAATGGATTCAGGGTATTGAGTTATTTTTGGATAGGAAAAGAAATATATGGGCACAAAACTGTTGGACTCTGAGTCAGAAAGCCCCACAAAAGTGACTTTAGGGACAAAAAAAAAATGTCCTGCCCCTCCGTTGAGGGGAAATTGGAAATAGCCTGAACTATTTCCCTTCCTGCCCTGTGTCATTTACGAAGAGGTAGGAAAAGGCTGAGCAAAGCAGCCAAAGTGGTGGCCGAAACTCCCCAGGTGCCCTCCTGGGGCCTTTTTTTGTTATGTGTAATGTTATCTCTATATGTTTGTTTTGTTAAACTATGTTGTTGTTTATGTTGTTTAGCCCTCTTACCAGATGGAAATGGCTTCAGTGAAAAGGGGGAGTAAACTTTAAAAAATATGAATGTAAATTTAGTCATGAGGTTAATGAAGTACAGCTGCATTAATGGTAGAGTTGGTTTCAGTTCCTTTTTGTTTTCTGTTTTGACACAATAACCTGTTAAAGAACCGTATAACGTCTGGTATACATATATACAGTAGTCCTAGGAACATGTCAGTAAACTTGGGTTCTGTATCCACAAAGCATGAGCGACACTTGCTTCCTAACCGTTTATATCCTCAGCAAATCTGGCATTGTGCGCACAGCTTTTGTTTCTGTTTCCTTATATTTTTTGGCCTCTCCATCTTCCGTATCTCCGTTAATACTTTTTTTTTAATTCACTGTAGACCACAGTTTGGAAATATTCCACAAAACTAGCTGCCACATTTAGTCACTATTTAGGAGCTGTTAAATTCTCCCTCATTCCCTCATGCATACTCTCACGCACTGCACCTCCTCTGAATGAAGTACATATGTTTCAGCGTGTGTGCATGTGTGTGCGTGATGGGACTGGGGCGCGTTTTGGTTCAGGCAGGAGTGTTAAAACACAGCGTGACCGACTGCAGGGGCGCACAAGCATCCCCTTTGGTGTGGTTACAAGCCTTTTGCGTGTAGGCGCACATGTTTTCGTGTATGAGGAGAGAGTGACAGCGTGAACAAGAGAACCAAAATACTGTAAATCTGCCTAAGCTGCGGAGTGCTTGGCAGTGTATGGGCCACCTGTTATGTTTTGTTTTATGACACTTTTCTGTGGGTTAGTTTCAGTGTAAAAAAGCCTTGCTGTCTCCAATACACTATCAAGCCATTCCTGTAGATGGACATATTTGTGTTTTTGGACCATTTCTTATGCCATAGTTTGCCATCCCGGTTATCATACAGACCAAAAGCATGCAAATCAACGTATTGTAGTGACTGGACTGGAATCTGGTGGTAATATACAACTATTTACTGTATGTTTTAGTTTAAATGAATGTGCCTCTGCTTTGATATTTAAATATCTCTAGTAAGATGTGGATCTGCCAGATTTCAACTGTTAAGGTGCCTTGTTATGGCATAAGAAATTTGAAACGTAAAGGAACACTTTCTCGAGAAACGATGGTATAATTTGGAGATGGATTTCATGGCTTTGTTTGCTATGAAGCTGTTCATAGATGTAGGGGTGTGGCTAAACTGTTTTGGTATCGTGTACATGTCTAGGGTAATACTGTGCCATATAGAGCCCACAAAAATATGTTAATGTTATTTTTAAAAGATGTTTTAATGTTGCCTGATGACTTTGTCTTTAGATTTGATACAAAGGCTTGTAGCCACAGCTCTCCCAAAGTCTGTAGTCTCCTTTTCCGACGTTCTTATTGTTCTCTCTCTCTCCCCTTGTTTCCGTCTCCCTTTCTTTCTCTTTGCTGCAATCAACAAAATAAAGTATTAACCTGATGACCCAATGAAATCAGCTCCAGTCTGGTCTCGTGTTCTTTAAAATGATGTCATTAATCTGTGCAAGTTGATGTAGAGTTCTTAATGATCCATGTGCTTAAAGTTGGATTATCACTGTGAATTTTCTAGAAGTGTGCATTTATCATTTAGTACATTTGGTAAAGGCAGAACAAATGGTGGACATTATGTAGCTCATGGTCCATTGTTACTTCAATCACTCTGTTTCTGCTGATGAATGATTTTAGTATCTCTGCTGATTCATGTTTCTTTTAATCTAAGTGCACACTCATGTTTTCTCTGTAAAAATACACTATGTCCTAAAAGTTTGTTCCAGATATGTGAAGCAGCGGCTGATCGCAGCTCCCTGTTGGCAGAGTCAGGTGCTGATTTCTAACCACCCTTGAATGAGCACATTCCCACTAGTGACACTCAGTGGTTTGAAAGGAAACAGTCGCCTCCATGACTCGCTTGTCTCTGCACTCCAAAAATATGATCTCACATAGATTTATTCTGCCAAAATTGCATATGGAACTGACTATATTTCTTAAACGTTCACCTTGAAATGTCATGGGTAGAATAAGGTGGTTGTGATGGTTGTGATTTGAAATCAGTCAGTGCAGTTTTACAGCATAGCAAAGCACTGATTTAGGTTACCATAATTTTTTTCCACAGCAGACATTTTGGCTTGTAGTAGAGAAAGCACAGGTGTTACTAATAATATTAACAATAGCTTTGTTCTGTTCAAGTGTCCTGGTGCAACTGGTCAGCATGCACAGTACACGGATGCTGAAAGTTAGGCTTGCACACTTAGCTGAATGTTTTTTAAAATTTAGCTTTTTATGCATTTTAGTCTTTTGTCCTGTCACAGCTGCGGTTTTAGGTCAGTACACTCAGACCAGGGTAGAAACTCTTTTACCGTGAACTTGCAGGAATTTTTTGGCCCGTGGTGACAGAGTGGGCGCTGTTATCTGCTTTGTTTGATGTTTGATTATCCGCCATTGAATCTTTTTTTTTTCAATGAGGCCATACAGTGCTTGTGCTAATCACACTAACATGACTTTTTATGTGTTGTACATTAATGTACAGTTACTCTTTCACTACATTTTGGAACAGAGATCCCGACGTATTCCAACACTTGCACAACAGAGACGCCGCAGCCAGCTTTCCTGGTTTTGGACAAGAACCAGTTAAACCTCTAGTTGCAGTTAGCTCACTGCTAATACCTTTTTTATTCAGGCTTATGATTGGCCAAAATGGCTTTAGGGTTCGAGTTATATTTCTGCCCATTCGTTGGCTTGCCGTTTATAGTTCCTCAGTTGTGTTTGAGATTTTTGTTTAGAGTCCGTCCTTGTGTGGATGGGATCATTTTTACGGAACTTTTTTTACAGAAAAGAAAAAAAAAAAAGAAATACCTGTGTACGTGTGGACTAGGCCTTACTCAGCTAAATAAATTGCATCCATCATTCATGTTTTTTTTTCCCCAAAATCTTTTTATTAATAAGCTTGAAAACATACAAACATTCAGCAGACAAACTGTTAATATACAACCAAGGGGATAAACAGTAAAATAATAAATATATTTAACAAAAAACAAAATAAAGTTAAAAATAAACAAAACATGCCAGGGTCAACATAAATTAAACATATTTTAAAACATTAAAATGGGAGAACAGTCTTACAGTTTTAGCAGCTTTTTTGTTTTTTTTGGCTGATGTTTTAGTTTTAACGTACAACTCCATTTATTTCTTGAAACAAGAAAATGAGGTTTAACTTAAGCAAATTTACACTTATGAATGTAAAACTCTGTAAGAAGTATAATTAGATTGATAACAAAATATTCATTTTCAGTAAATGTGTAAGTTTTTAAAACCAAAAGCACATTTTACAAGAGACGCTCAGAGTTACAGATGGTATTATTCATTAATGTCATTGTTTACAGCTGTGTTGTACGCACTGTGACATCACTGTCTGCTGTGAAATCTGCACATGCTTAATGACAGAAAAAATGTTTTATTTTAGTGTCATTTGACAAGTCACATTCACTTCAAATGCTCCATAAGTGAGTAACAGGTTGTTTATTCACTGCTCATTTCTCTGTGTGTGTTGCACTTTTCCCAGTATTCTCCAGTTATCACAGCCTTCCTGGAAGGAGACTATCGCCGGAATGCAGCCAGCAGAGAAACAGAGAGAGAGAAACAAAAAGAGTTTTGTAACTGAAGCACAGTTCACTCCTTGGTTCTGTATCCCTACAACACACACAAACTGAGTCACCGCTAGCGGTTGTGAATCAAGGTTCCTGTGTAATGAGTAAACACACATCAGTGGTCTGGCTGAGGTCAGTCACCTGGCCTGTAGTCGTGTCCACTGCACGTGATTACATGAGTCGCCACAAATACAAGAGATTAACGGACTGATGGAAATGCACATATTATTAAAAATTTTGTTTGCAGGATTTAACATCAATAATATTCTAACAACCCCAAACTGACATCTTTTTTCTGCCTTTGACTTCATACGTTGTTCCCTGTAACCTCTGTTTGCCTTCTGCCCACTCAGTCTCCTCCACTTTCACAAAGATTGGCTTAGTCATAACCACACTCCCTCCTGGGGATCGATAACCTCTCTGGATATGGCATATTTGCCCTCTGGACCCCGGGACGGTTTGCCAGCACACACCTCTGCTTCACACACAGTTGCAGCGTCCCCCCCCCCCCCACCTCTGATGCATCAGGGCAGCGTGGAGTCTGCAGACCACCCAACAGCTCAGGAGACTACGCACTGGAAGGCCTGCGTGCGCGAGTGCACTGAAGGATGGCCGTGTTTTGGAAAGCAATGGCAGGTGGACTGCTGCTCACTTTGAGCCTCACTCTGCTGGGATGGGGAGTGGAGGGGCAGGGGAACGGCCGGGGTAAGGTAAGTTCACATGGCTGTAATGCCAGAAGCAACATGAAGGAACACTTTTAAAAAGACTGGAGATCTTTGTGAATTTTGTAGCTTTAATAAATCTGGAGACACGAGTGGTCACTGCAATGTGTTGTAACATTTGTTTTACTTACTGTAAAATCAGATGAAGGTCACCTCGTTCTTAAAAAGGTAGAAATATTTGTTCATAAGCCTCTTGGGCAATTTCAAAAAGATTGTAATGATGCTAAAATACATTATTTTGCATAATTCAATATTTTAGCGGTTTTTGAAGGAATCCAGATGGATTCAAAGCTGTGCAAAAGCTAAAAGTAATTATGAATCAACATTCAGACACAGTTAAAGAGGAATAACCCAGCATTTCCTGATAATAATTTGTTTAGACTTAGAACTTTGCTCAGCTTGTGGGAGGACAAATATGCCACCAGTGTTTTTTCGTTTTTTTTTGTGACCTCACTGAATGAGTTTTGTCTGTTAGGCTTCATGATAGCCATCATATAGTTATATGTACAGTATACTGTAGCTGAACACCTTATGGCTCCTTATCAGTGACTCTAAATTGATTTTGCGCCTCAGTACCTCTTAAGAATTTGAGTGACCACACTTCCCACAAATCCCTGCTTTCAAATAGAATTTGAATTGAATCGATAACTGAATAAAACTTGCCTCTCAATTAAATATGGCTTTGACCACTAATCAATTGAGATATCGAACAGGAAGATATAAAATCAGACCTTAATGAATTAGTGTATGTGCAGAAGGAAGAGCTGAAGTAAACAACTGAATGTTAAATAAGCACACCTCATGAACACCATGTCTTCCAGAAAGAGGTGTCTGGCGGGGCGACCCTCTACCTTGGGCAGGATAGAGACATCTGGACACCACTGGTCCTCACAATAGTCAACCTCAGTGATGTCGGCAGGTATGTCAGCAGGAGCAAACCGCTGCACCGTGAAGGCCTCGCATCAATACTCACTGAAAATCTGTGCCTAAGGAAGCAACAAAGGCTCTTGCACATTTGAAAATGAACTTTAGGTTGGAAATGCGGAAGCACATACAGGGTAAAGTTAGAAATTCTAGGCCCTTTTTATTCAGCTACTTAAATATTAAATAGCTCTTTATTATTTTATTGCGTTTCTCCAACTGTAGTCCCTGAGAACTTTCCCTGCTCTTTACCTCCACAGATATAGAATATACTGTGTGTGTATATATATATATATATATGTCAGTGGCACAGTTCTGGGTGAAGAATAAGCTTTAAAATATACCCATAAAAAGTAACAAGACAGAGGCATATTACCATTTTTTTCCTTCTGTAGATCTTGAGTATTGGTTTTTTTAATCATTGCAGTATCAAGTCATCCTTTCAGCTGCAAACGTTTGACCCTGAGGGTGCGATTTTCTATGGAGACACCAAAAACGGGGAGGACTGGTTTATTTTGTCCCTAAAAGATGGCTTCCCTCTGATGCAAATCAGCAGAGCCAACATCCTCGTCAGCGTGGTGGGCAGCACCAAACTCAATGATGGGAAATGGCATAGGGTGAGTCTCCAGTGGAGCCTGCTTTTCTTTATGAACCAAGCGATAATGTCATAAATTTAGACACAAGTGATTTTGCATCTGAAACAAGTGAAGCTTGGGGCAAATTTGGAATTAGTTTGAAGATTTGAGGTTCAAAACTGACTGTAAATGGCTTTTCCTGGACGTATTAATCACACAGCAGACTAGTCCAGATTTGGTGACCATGTGTTGCAATGCCAGAACTGTAAGTCTGAATTCTTCTTGTGCTCCTGGTGCTACTAAGCTGGCGGTGAGCAACGAAGGGAAGTTTGTGATTCTAGAAGTGGACGGCTCCAATGCGCTGGTGGTGGGAATGCAGTCCAAACAGATGGAGGAGATGATCTCCGGTGAACTTCGACTGGCCCTCGGCGGCTCCCTGATCAACAAGGAACGCATGATTGTTCAGGTGGAGTGTGTATCCAACCCTTGGATACATTTCTCTCTCAGTTGTTTCATTAAATAGACTGGAGTTGTGCAATAAAAATTAAAGCTCAGACAAAAGCCAGGTTGTGGATCCTGACTTTGGATGGATTTCTCAAAACACTGCATTGCATTTTGGTTTTATTGAAGCTTTCATGAGCATCTCTGCCTCTTCTATTTGGGCTATTTGAAATTTTTGCTGCTTATTCTATGGGACCATAACCAGAAAAATTACCTAAATTTTGGTTAAAATAGGAAAAAAAAAATTCACACTGTAGCCTTGTGCTGAAAATGTTTCTCTTACATGATTTAGTGTCAGCATTTAGGCAGCTAACCTTAATAATAAAAGCATAAAAACTGCATAAATGGAAGTTTAAACAAAGAAATACAACCCTAAAGCCAACTTTAAGTGTTGTTACATCTTACTGGTAAAAAAATAAAAATAAAATAAACCCCTGTAACAGGAAATGCATTGTTGCTGTCTTTCTTGTAGTTTGAGCCGCAGTTGGACGGCTGTGTGCGGGAAGGCAACTGGCTGAACCTCAGTGTCCCCTGGGAGACAGAGGCGGAGGAGCTCTGGCCCTGCTATCAAAACATACAACCTGGCAGCTACTTCCCTGGCACCGGATTTGCCTTTTTCAACACCTCAGGTGGGAACATTTTGCTTGATTATACAAGATATAATCAAGTGCCAGCACTCCATAGTTTTCCAGCAGGCCTGGATCATGCATTGCAGAAAATATTGTAACCTTTTATCAACACTTTGTGGTAATCAGACGTATGTTAACGGACAACAACAAGGTTAACAAGCCCCTCTAACTCAAATGTTGCTCATTTATTCATGTGTCTTCTGCAGTTTTTCCTATTGAGGCATCTGAACTGGTCAAAGTTGAATTGTGGGGAGATTTTTCAAAGATGGATGGAACCATTCTGAGCATTAAGGCTCCTGGGCAAGAGCTGAAGTTCGCTTTAGTGGCCAATAATAACACAAAGGTATGCATGGAAATCAGGCACGAGCCAAACTGATTTTGCCAACAATTCCTAGCATAGTAGCAGTAAGCGTGTCTCCAAAGCTTATATGAACATTTGCTTCATCATACATGCGCACCAACTCACAAACTGAGTAAAGTAAAGACTGGAGACCATTTTGAATTCATCCACAGAGTTTTATGAAGTTATTTCTTCTGTCTCTCTCATGACTTTGCAGGAGCTCACACTCAATTTTGGTGTAGAAGAAATCACTATGAGAGACACTGCAGATGCCAAGAAACTTGAGATAACCTTTCACATAAATTTTCTGCAAGTGCTTCAAGATGAAGGTAAATCATTGGTCAAGAGGGAATCTTTAGGTCCAGTGAGCAACTCTGGTTATTTGACGCCATGGAGAGGGGGTCGCCTTGCCATTGGTGGTCTTCTAGGTGAGATTACATCGTGCTGAA
>JAPQLA010000016.1:10839956-10852123 GCA_029822935.1 Naso vlamingii
TAGTGAACTAAAAAACTTCACCTGACCTTCCATCGGCATGAGGGTGAATAGACATTGACTGAATTTTCATTTTTGGGTGAACTATCCCTTTAAACTGAGAAGAATCCCACCCAGTGGCTTCAAAAACTACTTCCCCACGCCTGTTCTTTCTGTGGTGAGCTGATACAATCCACAGGCCCTTGAGATCCCTATGGAAGACCTACTTTCTAAGGGATTTGTGTGATAACCATAACAATAATCAACCTGTCACTTAAGACAGAACTGTCAATATCCCAGCAGGCATCTTGCAGCCCCGGGGTAAAATATTGCACCCCTATACCCCCCCCTAAACACACATTTCATTATAGCATGAAGGCAATGAGAAGTGAGGGAGACACGGCGTCGCCTCAGCGCCAATACATCAACTCATAATTAAAATCCCAGTTTGACAAAAATTGGGTTAGATTATGACCTCTTTTTATACAGTCTCTGTTCTCAAGGGAGGCAGCTCAAGCATAGCAAATACATCAGCATGAATGGACAGCACTGTTGAGTTGCTACTCTCGAGCCACACGTAAGACTAAAAGTTTCATGTGCGGTCGTGGGGGAAAGCGAAGTAAACAACTAGTGCGTGAATGAGCCAGTGTAAGTTGTTTTCAGGTTGCTTAAAGGAAAAAGCCCATCCTGAAACTTGGAAATAAGTACAATCACCTTCTGAACTCTATATGCAGCCTCCCTCAAGGTTGACTCAAGGTTGACTGTATGCTTTTCAGCAGACATCGCCCTCATTCAACCAGCAAGCTTAACATGGACGCTTTATTACCTCCAGGTGTATTTTGCTTTCATGTGCATCCGCCTTTAGACCTTAGATTTATCTCCGGCTAAGGGCCATTTTCAATGAATGTTTTTCTGAGGGTTTATTATGTTGTATAGGGGTGCTGTTGTGCTGCACGGAAGTTGACCGGCTGATAACCTCCACATGCAAAGTGAGACAAAAAAGGTTACCGCTTTCTCAACAGTCACCTCCACTGAGCACCACACTGCCAGGAAGGTACCCCAGAGGAAAGCCAGGGGCCATCTATAATTTATATGGCTCCATGTAGGATCAACCCTGGCTTTATGTAACCATGAAGAAAGGTCTTTAATGTTCGATGGGGTTAAATCGGTCTTCACCTCTGTAGGAGTCTAGGAAAGCCCCTTAAGGGTTTTTCAGTGCTTCTGAAAGTTGTCGGTAAGTGTGCACATCCTGAGTGGCCCTGAAATGAAGGGTGTTGTATGTCTCTGTGTGGAAGTGCTGTTGAAGGCACAGCTGAGATTTAAGGCTGCACTGTACTCAAAACAAACAACACACTTGTGCTGTCCTAAAGAAACGTTAAATGGGCCCTGCAGGTTGAGACAATATCAAGAAGCAGCTGGATGAAAAATGTTCAGTTTTAGAATAAATGAAGCCTGTAATTAAATTGTTTCAAATCCAAGCAATCCTAAAAAAAATCTGTCATATTCCATTTTAAAGAGTCCTCTAAAAGGCCCTTTTTTCCTCTTCTCATATCTCTTTGCAGTCTTCTGCAATCCCTCATTCCCTCAGTCCCCTGTGAAAAATCCCAAAATCGTCCCTTCCTGTTGTAAATCTAAATGGAGGAGGCAAACAGGGCTTCTTGCACACAGCTCCGTGCACACACAGAGAAGCAGTACATGAAACAGCCATGCATGGCCTTGAGTGAGTCATCTAATGTAGGGGAAGTGCCTCCGCACACACACAGCTGCTAAGCCACAGCCTTCATAGCTTTCAACAACACATCTATTCTAAGTTGCTTTCAAGTTATGTGTGATCCTCCAATTTTGGGAAAGCACACTGAGAGAAGACACAGCGAGACTCGTCAGACTTCTACCTATTTTGCAATCTCTAGTAAAAATATTTTGGGAGAAGGATCTGGGGAAGTGTTTGTCATAACGGAAGCGCAGTGACTATGGCGTCCACTGTGCAGGATGAGGCTTCTTGTCTACATGTGTTTGTCATTGTAGGGTTTGCAGTGGAGTCATGGGAAAGGAAGAACAAACGCATAAAGACGCACAAGCATATATTTGTTATTCTGCGGTCAGGGCGCAATGTGATTAACCTGATTGGGTCAAAATCATTGCTTAAAGTAAAATACCACACAAGCTTTGTGAAAGCATGATCTTTCACCCAGTTACTTGTCAAAAAGACACTTGTCCTGTCAACGCTTCAACATGCCAGATGTGGTATTCTAATAAGGCAGGTGGTCAAGTTCAGCATTATTGCACAAAGAACATCCTGTTCCCGTGAAAGAGACAGGTGAGCCTCTTCGTGGGGGTTTGTTGCTCCGGTCATGTCATGATGTTGATTGATTCCATACCGTCGATTGATAGTTGTCATGATCATGTTCAGACGCATTCAACCTGGCGGTTTGACAGAGAAAATGTGGTAGGAAGAAATGTGGTTTATAAGAGGGAAGGGGCCCTGTTTTCTGAACATTTTAGGGTGGTTTCTTAAGAATTAGAATGAAAATCCACCCAAAAACATGAGTCACATCATGGGATTCCCATTACAATCATTGGCTTTTCAGTCAACAGATGTGAGGTCCCTTGCTGCTTAAAGTAAAAGAGCTTGGAGGTAAATCTGTGATATCTTCAACATCACAATGAGTTGCACAGCATGATAGAATTAAGGTAATTTTCTGGGGTAATGGGCACATTTCCTGCTTTAGATCTTTGAACAATACAGTGACTTAAAACACCAAACAGGCGGTCAAATATTTTTAAGTGGTTAAGTAGGTCCTTTGCCTTTGTATGGCCCATACCAGCACAGGATCAAATCTCACCAAGAGCTTTTGTACTCGCCTCAGTAATTCTTTACTGTCTGAATACAGAATGCGCAACACAAAGGGTGAATGGACTGCCTGTACTCTTGTTAAAAGACACTAGGTTTTATTAGTTTACAAAGCCACAAATCGTCTAATCATCTGTAGAACAGCTCCAGATAATGGCTCTTGAAGAACTTATTGAGTGCTTTCTCTTACATTTCTTGCCGTCTGTTGACTTGCTTTGGTTTTGCAGATTTACTTGCTGAGCATTTTCCATGTTTGTTCACTCAAGTTTTTCCACAGCAGTTCCTTTTCTTTCATAGTCATCATTCTTGTGTGTTTATGTGTGTCAGAATGTCTCTGTAAGGTTAACAAATGAGACCCCAGGTATAGAGCCTGCAGCTAGTGAGCAGGTCTTACAAGCTCCTGCATGCTCCGTTTGGACTCAGATCTGGTTTAAAAATCAGAAAAAACTCAATATCAGCAGAGCTTACATAATAAAGGTACCTTGCCCTCCACTAACAAGTAAATAGTGGTGCTTTCAACTGGTGTTCACTTTGTTCACAGATGCATGAAGGTCGTGGTAGTGCTTTGTTAAAGAAGTTTTGCTTGCTAGTGTTTTTCCATAAATCCTTTCCTATCCAGCCATTTGTCTTTTTTTCACTCCAGCAGCCTTTTAATCTCCATCTATCTCTCTTTGTCCCTGAAGGCAAGAACCTCACTGACAGTGGAGCTGCAGGGGACTATGGAGTGCCGAATCCTGGCCCTGCATTCAAAGAGGTGTGGCAGGTGAAGGTGTGGCCCAAAGGCCTTGGTCAAGCCAAGAACTTGGTGGGCATCTACCGCCTTTGCTTGACTGACAAGACAGTCAACTTTGTGAAGCTTAACTCTGATGCTGCCGCTGTGGTACTGCAGCTGATGAATGTCAGACGCTGCGGCCATTCAGAAAACTTCTTCTTTGTTGAGGTTGGACGCTCTGCTGTGACAGGCCCGGGCGAGTTCTGGATGCAGGTGAGCCTGTAATCTGCCGTCTCCTTTATGTTAAGAATTGCACCCTCCAATCCCACATACATGTTAAAAACCTGTAATCATCAGAATCAGAGAAACAGCAAAGCTACTGAATGATGCATTTAGAGTTTGTGTAACCCAGCATAATTGTCTAATTCATAAAGGTAACTGCTTGACCCTTAACAGCGTTAGCTTAAAATAAAGAGGAAATGCTAAGCTTTGCTATTATTTAGTTCCTGAACATGAATGCAAAACTCAATATTTACTAAATTTCAGAAAATACCTGTTTTATACATTTTGTTCAGTTAATCCCAGAAGGCAGTCATCAGTTAAACTAACCAACCAGTGTTTGAGCCGTCCTGATTTAAAGATATTTCTTAATGAAAAATTTAATTGAAATACAAACACAATTTTCTGTGGAAATCAGAAATCTGTATGTCCAAAGAGTAGTGTTAATTGCTGTTTAAGAGGGTTTTTGTGTCACATCTTAGGTGGATGATTCAGTCGTGGCCCAGAACATGCACGAAACATTGTTAGAGGCCATGAAGGCACTGAGCGAGGAGTTCCGCCAACGTAGCAAGTCTCAGTCGAACTCCGGCCCTGGAGGAGGTGCTACGGCTTCTAACCCCATCAGTGTTCCCTCACGCCGTCACCACCCAAACCCCCCTCCCAGCCAGGTGGGCTTCACCCGCCGACCTCGAACAGAGCCTCCTGGTGGAGCTAATGGTGGGGCAGGGGTCAGCAGTGCCAACGCATCTCCCACCCCAAGGCATAACTTCCCACGATCTCGCACAGCCAGTGATGGGGGCAAAGGTGATGAAGGAATGGCAGGAACCACACCACTCCAGGGACCGAGCTCCAGCCCCTCCACCAATGGTTCCTGCTCAACTACCCCAATCCTCAGGTCGAAGTCAGCCCGTTCAGCCCCCACAACAACTGTTAAAACTCCTCTTGGGCTAATGCGCTCCATCTCCACCCCAGCACCCTCCCCAGCCCCAAGCCTCTCCTCTAGCTCTGGACATGGCTCTGAGTTTGGAGGGGTAATATCCTCTGCTGGTGCTGGTCCATCTGGTGCCTACAGCCGTGTGCCCTCACATCGTGCATCTGTCTCAGGCTCACCCAGTGACTACGGCTCCTCAGACGAGTATGGCTCTAGTCCTGGGGATCATACACTTCTCCCCTCCCCGAGCCTCCCTGGAAGCTCTGTCGGTAGCATTGGCAGCCAGTCCCTTGGTGAAGAGGGAGCCAACTATATCCTAATGGGCCAGCGTAGTGGTGGCAGTAGCAGTAATCAAGGGAGCTTGACATCCAGCTCCATACCAGCCCCGGGAACACCAGTTTGTAGCTCCCAGCCCCAGACAAGGAGAGTTTTGCGACGTTCCTCTAGCCGTGAATGTGAAGCTGAACGTAGGCTGCTGAGCAAGCGGGCTTCATTACCTCCTATGGCTCTGGAAAGGCTGGCCCCACGTCAGCGCAGAGCTGAAGAGCCAGCAGATGAAGATTCAGCTGACTATGCCATCATGTCGAGGAGCACAAGTCGTGAGTCCTTTAGTTCCACCTCCTCTTCCACACAGAGGGAATCTGTCATGGGTGCTGGGTCAGCAGGGGTAGGAGGAGGAGGAGGGTATTTGGATGTGGCGGGTGAGTTCAAAAGTGAAGGGGGTGGAGGGGCAAGAGTAAATTTAGACCTAGGTGTGGACAATGGGTATATGTCTATGCTGCCCGGTGTCACTCAGCCTCCGGTAACCCTGTCCCAGTCATTGGCTGTCTCTGTCCCAGACTCAGATTCAAAAACTGCTGATGATTACATGGCCATGACCCCTAACAACAGTGTGTCTCCACCACAGCAAATCCGACCCCCACCAACCTCTGATGGCTATATGATAATGTCCCCCAATAGTAGCTGCTCCCCTGACCAGCGTGGAGGTCTCTCTGGAGGGACTTGGGTGGACAGTGGCAGTGCAGATAGCAGGGCAGGCAGTGACTATATGAACATGTCTCCAATCAGTGCACGTTCTGTAAATGGAAGCCCCCCACCTCCTGAGCACACAGGTCATTTGGAGACCACTTCTCAACAGCAAGCCCCCAAGATGGTTTATTCTTACTATTCCCTTCCCCGCTCATACAAACACAATCCCTCTGCTGGACACTTTGACGATAGGCCCGGAAGAGGCAGAAGACCCAGTGGGAGTTGTAGTAGGGGAATGGGTGGAGGAAGGACTATGGGAGGGCGTCAGGAGCAACCAGCGGCAGGCAGTTCAGTGGTTGGACGCCACCTGTCACTGTCCTCCTCTTCATACTCCTCCAGCTCAGCCAGCAGTGAGAGCCTCGGAGAGAGCGAGGATCGAGCTACCCAGTCAGTTAGCGCTGTTGCTGGGGGAGCTCAGTCCAAAGATGGGAGTAAGCTCCAGCAGAGACGGGGTTCTGGTGGACTGTCCAAGCCAGGTAACCATACTAGAAGCAGACCAGTGAGTCTGTTTGTTGATGTATCTAAGGCTAACACCCTTCCAAGAGTACGTGAGAACCCCCTGCCACCTGAACCTAAGAGTCCAGGGGAGTACGTAAGCATAGAGTTTAAGGGGGAGAAGTGCAGCCAGACTGGGTTTGGAGGAGGGCGTGGCAGGGGTCTCAAGCATGGTTCATCATTGCCTCATGGCTCAAGTAGCAAGCATCCTCAACACAGGCCAACTTCTTGCTTAGGGAACTTTATTCCCCTCTCCCGTAGCCCCTCTGCTCCCATCACTCCCCCAACTGCCTCTGAGTATGTCAACATGGACTTGGGCCCTTCTCCGTCCCCCTCACCCCTCTCGCTTACTCCCCTAGTATTTCCCTCTTTCCACACCCCTCCCACGCCTCCAACTCTTGCTCATGCCCCCAAAGCTTGTAATGAGGGTACGACTGGTCCTTGTGAAGAGGGGGCCCAAGTTGCTGAGGCCCCACTTAGGAAAAACAGAGAAAGTGTTCCATCAGTGACTGAGTCTGAGTCCCCAACATCCTGTGGAGACTACACAGAGATGGCATTTAGCTTGAATAGCAACACCGTCCCAAGAACTTCATCCAGTGTTTCCCCCAAAGTCCCTTCCCCTACCAGGACTGATCCTTCTGTCCCAGTGCTGTCACGTGGCCTAGACTTTCCCCTAGTGAAACCAGGACCCAACCCAGACCATGGGGCTAAAGTTATCCGGGCTGACCTCCAAGGACGGAGACGGCACTGTTCAGAAACCTTCCTTGCCACGTCCTCCCTTCCTACCTCTACCTCTACTTCCTCTTCTTCTACTGCCTCCCTTTTTCCAGAACATGCTCAAGCCGTGGCCCGCCGCCTGGGCTTTGAAAGCATGCTGTGGGGTAATGGTGCTGTGACTGAAAATCCCAATCAGTTCGCCCTTCCTGGACAACAATCCCTTCCCACAAACACTCAGACTTTGTCCACAGAGCAAGGCCTTAACTACATAGACTTGGACTTGGCCAACAAAGAGAGCCCCCATTTGGGCCTGGATGGACCCTCAGGTAGCCAGGCCCCGTCTCGCCTCTTTTCTGTTCTAGGTGGAGGTTCTGGGGTCGGAGGAGGAAACACAGCAGTTGGCAACAGCAGCAGCAGCAGCTCCAGCCTCAACACTTATGCCAGCATCGACTTCTACAAATCGGAGGAGCTGCGGACACATCAGAATGGAAGCAAGGAGGGAACAGGTAAGAGCTATCTTTTAAAAAAAAAAAACATCTGATGGACTTCATTTTGCACCTTCTCTCTGTAGTTTTCCCCTCACTCCAACTCTTTCTTGTGACCTTTCAATCACTTCTTTTGGTCAGGTGGTGATTCTCCTTCTCCCTTTCTCTTTCTACTTTTGTTCCATCACGTTATTTAGATGGAAAAGAATTTCAGGATAATCCAATGGAGCACAGCCTCCCTCCCAACTGACGCCAAATTAGAGTGTAGACACTTGTTTGAATTGTATGACTGTCTGCATGATCCACAATATGAGATCTAGATTGACTACTACTCTGACAAGTCATACATAGATTTTCTTCTCTTGGGCTTCTCTGGAACATCAATCAATATCGATATTATGACTATTGATTCCCTTAAGGCTGCTTGAATGTTTTGTAAACATTCTCAGTGCTGCACCCTCCTAAATTAAATTTTCACTTTCATTGTTTTGAGTGCAGATTCAGGAGAATTTTTTTAAACAAGTTTTTGACCATTCATGACAAGTAGAATCCTTCTGCTCCAGATGAGCCATTGTTTCCCAACGAGGAGAGCTGTCAAAAACAACTCACTGCAGTGCTGCTCTTAGCAAGGCCAACCATTCAGACCTTCCACTGAAGCATTGTGCTCCAAGTTCAATAAAATTGAACTTTGACCCTGTTTTTTATTGACCTGTCAGCCTAAGATCCTCCAATGTGACGCGAGTAGAGGAGAACAATGACAGAGAAAATGATTATTCCACGAATCACATTTCAGATTTAATGTCTTTGCGCAATTTTTCAGAATTCTACACCTTTCAAATTATTGTGGCGTTACAAAGGAAGGTATGCAAGCATTAAAATTGGATTGCCAGTTTCATCTGCCGGGAGATTAAAAACTGTTATGATTAGCAATTTGTGTCTTTGTTCACATGCTAGAATGCATGCAATTAAAAATCTATACTTGTGCTGTAGCTGCAACTTTTTTGTTAGGCATGGAGGTCACTAAGGCCAGATGCTGAATTACACTGTACGTACATTTTTTCCTACTGTGTGGGGCAATTTTCTAGCTGTGGGGGACCACCAGAGCTAAACAATGCCTCAACTAGGTCACTGTGAGACGTTTCCTCACCGAAAAACATTCCCTTTGAGCCACTGTCTGCACTAAATTGGCCTGTTAAGAAATAGACGCCTGCCGTTTAAGCAGATAGAGCAGTATTTAAATGGAGATGTGGATTTATATGCATCAGTAAAACACTCAGTAGTCTTACCTAACCTTCCACAGTGGGGCTCTTGTGATGAATGCATCCTGCCAAGCCTTGTTGTTTATCTACCCCTGCTAGCCTCCACATGATTTGTACTGTAGCTTGTGTTAGACTTAAACCTCATGGGTTTTTGTGGGAAGCATTTCTTAGCTCGGCTCCGCAGTTGGATTTAATGAAAAATGTAAGGCATTAGCAAAAATTCATCACGGGGTCTTGCGGTGAGTGGAGCGAGGCTGAGCTCAACAGTTGGTTTTCATAGATTCCACAGATGGAAAATGAAACATCAGCCTGCATCCATACGTTAGCGTGTCGGTTTTATTGGGAAACGGAGTCCATGTTGGTGGAAGCGGGCGGTGTTGTCGGGTGTATTTTAAAAATAAATGCTCGCAGGCTACCACAGTGGGACCATATGGGCTCTGGCTGCTGAGTATGTCAGCGGGGCAGTGTGGGGGAGAATGTTACACATTGGCTGTGAATGTTGAGATGGGGCCAGTGTTTCACTCACACAGCTCTCAAATGCCTCTGTACAGTGTTCCCCCTCCTTTCATCCCTCCATTCCGCCTCCCCCTCTTTCCTCCTCCAATAAATGATCCTTTTGTTCGAGTGTTTTTGCCGCAGTGGGCTGGCGGGCCTCAGCAGGGCCAAGCCCCAAGACTAGTGGACTCTCCTGAAACAGTTTTTTCTTGCACTCCATAATTTGTGGCCTCTCTATCTTCCTTGTTTGTTTCTTTTCTTACCTTTTTGTTGACTTTTTATCTTTCTTTTTCCATCTCTACCTCCCTTGTCCGCAAACCTATTCATCCTCTGCTATCTTTGTCCTCATCCGACATCAAGGCTGATGGATTTTTGAAATTCCTTGACTCCTCTTTGTTCACTATGCACACTGTTGTTCAACATTTTTTTTCACCAAAAACTCTCTTGTCTTCACGCCTTTTGTCCTCCTCCCTTTTCGCATTGTGTTTCTCTCAGTCCTTTAAACCAGAGAGACTTTAAAATAGATTTTAGTGCTGTGCTGAGACGTTATCCTTTTTGCTGTAGATCAGACAGCACAGAGCAAAAGGCAGACAAAAACAAAAATGAAAAGCACAAATACAGAGTTGGTAAATGGCGACCAATCTGTTCGTTACTATAAACAAAATACAGCTTAGAAACGATTCATTATCTTGTCATCATGGATCTTGTGTGCCCCTTTTTTTCAAAAGTTGAGATCTACTGTAATTACAGGGATTTTTTCCCCCAACAGGCAGCAGCTTGTGTTGGAAAAGAGAGTGCATGTCTCAGGGAGGCGCACTTCTGGCACAGAGAGCCGAAAAGCTAAAATTGAACATCAGTAGTGGGACACGCGCCAAAAACAGTCCTATTTGACACTGGTTATGTAATATGTAATGTGTAAAAATAACCTCATGACTTAGATAATAAGGAAACAGGGTTAGTTCTTTTCACTCCAAATATCGTCTTTTAGAATTTAAATGTCATCCAAATGAATCAACTACAACGTGCCTGTTTTTTGGCCTTACAGCAAACATTTTTAGCCTGTATGTCTTTATGTAGGAAATATGATTGTCTGTGTTGATGTGTTGCCTTTTTATGAGCATGAAGTTCAGCCAAAGTGTGTGACAGTGACTGAAATGTGTATATTTCCATCAGCTGTGTGGATATTTGTGTGTGCGTGTGTTGGTGATTCCCACATAACAGAGCTCTGTCGTGACCTTCAGCAGAGCGCTGAGAAGCATTCGTTTATGAAGTGAGGGGCGTTTTCAGGACAAAATGTTAATTTAAATTAAATCAGCCACAGCTTCCACAATCTCCTCGGGGAAACCATGTGAGAGAATTTTATTATCCGCACTTCCAGCTGTCCCTTAACTTTATTTCTTCCCCATCTGGAGAGGGATGTGTGTGCCGGTCTTAAAATAACCTGTAGCCCTTTAAATTCCTTTAGCCTAAATGCATGCTGAAAAACTACATTTTGATTTAATCTGCACATGCAGTTAGAAGCCTTTAAAGCTAAACTAAATTTAAATTTCCTTTCCGGAATTTCTGAATGACTTCATTGTTGTTGCTCACAGAAGCGACTGTTTACATTTATTTACTGTTGGCTAATTGGGCAAAACTCATGCATAACTGGCCAATTGGA
Source organism: Naso vlamingii (assembly GCA_029822935.1). Lineage (NCBI taxonomy): Eukaryota > Metazoa > Chordata > Actinopteri > Acanthuriformes > Acanthuridae > Naso > Naso vlamingii. The sequence continues at coordinate 10,850,846 of JAPQLA010000016.1, forward strand.
TCAGTATCTACAGTGTGTGTGTGCTGTCTCTCTGAGAGTCTGAAATTTTTCCTGTTATAGTGATAAAAATAGATGTTCAGAGATTCTTTGTTGCTCACACTGTAGTGTCCCTTAGCAAAGACCAAATATTGTCATGTTGTGAGGAATTAATTCTCCATTAAGTTGATTTTAGTCATTGCAGAGAGGGGTTATGCAGTGTAATGATAGTAATTTATACTGTGATGTATATTATGTTATATAGGAAGCTAAATAAGAATAAAGAAACTGTGGGATGTTTGTTTTCGGCTCAAATATTGATGCAAAAACATAAAAATTGTATGAATTAACAATATTTCAATAAAACTTCAATTAATACAGTATATATTCTAAACATAACGACTACTCAAGAGCCTAATGCTACATAAACAACTTTAAACACATTTTAACTGCATTAAAATAAAACTATATTGATGCAGATCCTCTCACAGAGTTTTACTGGAAACACTGCTGGCTATCCTGGCCCAGTTGGCAGCTGCTTGGCACATTCCCACCTCCTTAAAGTCCCAGGTCATGTAGTCCAGGAATAGGTAAACATATTTAAAGCCAGTCATTGGAGCGACCTGGAGCTTGCACACAACCAAGTTGTTTTAGCATCCAAATCACGTCCACCGTCTTCATCCGAAGTGATGTGTAATTCAGTCCTGTTCCCTTCCTGTCAGACTGTGTTTTGGAAGAAGTGCGACGAAGACGAATTAATTTTCAATTTTATAAGAGCGTCTCTGCTGCAAAGAGTTAAGTCAGAGAAAATAAGAGCAATGCTGTAGTAAATCTGAACTGCCCTTGTAATTATTTTGTCATAAAATCCTCAGACTGATTTATATTTAATATTCTATCCGGCATATGCATTCATTCCTCTGCACAGAACACATTTTCCCTGATGCTGCTTTTCTTGCTGGGTGTGTAATGCAGGGCAAAACTAGGTTAGACTAACAGCTCGAGTAGCATTATGTAAAACACGACCACGTGGACTGGACATGACCCCCAAAGAGGGTGAGGCTCAGGGCACAATCTGTATGTGTGTGTGTACTCTGTTGTTTATCTGTTGTGCCTTTTTAACCCGGTTTGTTCCAGTGCAGACAGAGCTCCAGCCCGCTCAGCACAGTGACACACAGCTTTGCTCATATTTACGCAGAGAGTGTAACTGCACACAGATGTGAAGGAGTGAACACGTGGAGGACAAAACCAAGGTTGAGGTTTTAATCTTGCATTTCTTGTCAGTAAACAAGCACTTTTATCTAG
>JAPQLA010000016.1:11095091-11107187 GCA_029822935.1 Naso vlamingii
TGACCTCAGACTAAATCTTAATGTTCGTCACCTTTTTCATTTTAATGACTCTTCATACGGAAAGGCAATAACTTTGATTGTGAAACATTGTAAGACACCCATTTGTTTGGCTTTAGCAGTGACGCATCAGTGACAGAAAAATAAATGGACTTTGGTCTGCTCTTAGTCACTGTTGGACTAGTGCCTTTAGTATTACCTCATGTCTAATGTCAAAAGAGAAGAAAGCAACCCCTAAATAACAAGATTTGGTTTAATGTAATTACTAATTCCGACACTGGTGACTTAATGATAATACTAGCTTTTAACCTGCATCATTTGTATCCCTCATCATGTATAATTTCCTCTTCCGTCCTGTGCGTTCAGATGAAAAACAAACAAATGCAGCAGTACAGAGTGGACGCTATAATCCCTTTAACCTATTACAGGAGGACAGCTCTAAAATCTACCATTTCCCACTGTTCACCTAAAATCAAAAAAGAGACACAGACTGAGAAAAGGATGCCTTCACGTATCAGTTTCTCTCCTCCCAGCATGCTTCAGAGGAATTAGGTCAGGGCTTGTTGGTAGTTATCTCTCCAAACCGGGGTCGAGCATTGATGCAATGTGGAAATGTGGGAAAAGAATATGAGATAAAAGGGATGAAATGAGTGGTGAGTTTCCGCTGTCGCGTTCCAGTGACTGGATTTGTCATACCTCACCTCACAGACAAGGAACAGCACCTTGTAAAATGTACACTTTGTCTTTGAGCGGCCCAAAATTGGTGTGATTACCTTGAGCAAACACGGCATATTTGGTGAAAAGCTTTCAGTTAGTCAAACACAGGATACTCAAACAACCAGAGGATTTTTGAGTATTTTTTGAGCTTATACTGTGCAGTTTTGTGCCTCTACTTAAATTTCAGATGCCAGGAAGGTTTAAGTGTTTAGTTGGGGCTGGTTTATCAGGCCTGACAGAGTAGGGGGGGGGGTATGGGTGACTCATAGGATTCCCCACTGCTGAAAATACAGGTTACAGATTAAAAAAAAAAAAGGCAAAAATGACATAAGGAGGGTCGTAGCTGATACAGTAAATGGCACTTACAGCAAAGAGGCTATTTTAGGGCTGGATAAATAAGAGGCAATGTCATACTTTACCTACTGTAGGACACACACACATACACACAGATACACACAGTATGACCTGTGGAGACCTCCTGTTCAACAAACAAGTGGTGTAATTATAGGCCTGTGCGGCGCTGCAGGTGGAATGTGCTAGCGATAGTCAAGCCCTTGTTGTCATAAGGACTGGAAGCAGCCCCAATTGCCAACAGACATGAGCTCACCATCATTACAATGAGAGGCGTGGCCAAGCCCATCACCGCTGTGGACCTGATGTTGCCGTGGAGACAGGACACACACACACAGACGCACACACAGATTGGCTTAGAGTGACACCACTGGGAAATTAAAATGGTAGCCCAAAGCAACGGGCTTTTATTGGCCGATCACAGCTTGATCCTGGATGTGTTTGCCTTGCAAGTTTGTGTGTGTGCGCTTGGCGCCGAGTGCTGTACAGGTGCAGTGCGCATGCATCACCTAATTATAATGACAATGTCAGCCAGCGTTGGGTAGATATTCACCACGCTTGTCTGGCATCCCACATCAAGTGCAGAAGAGCAATTACCGGCCTATCAAATCATTTTACAGCTCTTTTCTGTTTGTGTGTCTCTCAGTGTGTTCTGACTCCATGTAACCCCTCCACAAAGGACCACACTGACTGTCTCATGTCTAAAATATAATTGCAGTGTCTACTAGCACACTAAATAGAGTGAAAAGGCTGAGGCAGTACAGTGGAGGCAAAAAGTGAACCATTTTATTACATTAAAATGTTTCATACAAACAATGCATACACACTAGTTTCATATTGCTTCAGACAGTTTCTTTTCTGTTTGAATTCCAGTTAAACAACTCTGTAACAAAATGTAAGTACAACATTTATGAAAATATAAATCTCTAAACAGGTAAGTCAGTCCTGACAATACAAAGAATACCATAGAAACATTCATTATACCAGTATGTCAACTATGAGTTGCAAACATGTAAGTTATTAAAAGTCATTCAAGTTACTTAACATACAATAATACCATTTATTGGCTTCCATATGGACACATTCAAATATACTCTTAAACTGGCATTCCAATATATTTTAGAAGAGGACTCTTTTTAAACGTTTTAGCAAAGATAGCACATTTTCTCTATCATAAACATAATCACAGTCGAACACTGAAACAGTTTGGTACCAATATAATTACAGTACAAGCCTCAAAAAACAAAGGAGACAGTCAACAAAATGAAACACAAACTATAACTGGGACTTTGGCAATTACATAATAGATGTTTTTTTTTTCAATTTAGAAACTGGTGAGTTGGAGGGGAGATAAAGTATTTTTAAGCCCTACAAAGGGGACCTGCTATGCTCGTTTCAGGCATTTTTCAATCAGGGGTTCTACTACAATGAATTGCATGAACTACAATTCAAAAAATCCTTTATGTATTTTATACTCGCCCTTTGTGGAGCGCCTCAGTACGTCTTCGGTGTGAAACAAGCTGTCTTCTTTAAGCCTCCCTCTCTTTTTTGTCTGATTGGCCAATATGCAGAGGCCTATTGAAGGACAGGCATCCAATATACCGCCCTGAGAGCTAAAGTAGCTTAGCCTGGAAAAAAGCAAGGGGATACTGATTGATTATTATATAAAAATTTATTAATTTTGGAAAAACCAGATCACATTTTATAGAGAAAATAAATAATTTGAGGAGTTTTCCAATGAAAAGAGAGTACTGCTTGTTGATAAAAATGGCTGCTAACTTTTTTCTTTTTTTCCTTTTCTTGTTTTTTAAGTTATGGTGGCAAAAGTGGCAGCTTGTTAGCTCGGTTAGCTTTGCGACTCTTCTGACTCTGGTTGGACTGGAAGCTTGGAGCATGGAGGAAATGTTTGTGTTTAAATTCTATCTAGCACAGGGTGTCTGGACTGCCAAGATGTTTTTTGGCATTGAGAGGGAAAAGAAAGAGCTGGCTGACTGACTGACTGAGGCTAGCAACATGGCTGGTTTAGCTAGCTAACAGCAGCAGAAACCTACTTCGCAATTCTGTCAAAGCTTTTTGACATTTGGCATTTAAAAATTTGCGTACAGAGCAGTCTGAAACCTTAGCTTTTTGTTGACGGGGGTTATTTTGAATGACATTCACCTCATTATTTGCCACTTAAATGTGAACATGCGACACTGTGACATTATATGTCACAGAAAATAAGAAAAAGCTTAACAGGTCCCCTTTAAAGCTTGATGCTGCTACCCAATTTGAAATAATTCAAGGGCCATTACCTCAACCGTTCAAAATTAGTAAACATACAATAAGATGGAATAGCCCTTAAAAGTATATGTCAAAGTGTAAATGTGTTGTTTTTAATTATGCCTAGCAGATTATTGACCTCCTCAGAGATCAAAATTGTGTTTTGGGTTCTTTCAAACATGCTTAAAAATGCAAGGTACAACTTCATTAGCAACTAATTTTTCTTTTAGATTGTCAGTGAACAAGATCTTAACAGCTTTATTTCAGCCTGTCATGATGTAAGTAGAGTCCTATTGCTATTGTCTCACATAAGGGTCAAAACTGTGGTTGCATATAACTTTTGTAAACCTGTGACAAATTATGCTGGAGACATTAAAATCTGTGCGTAGAAAAAGATTCAAATTTTCCCTTGCACAATGAACAGAATTATGGCAAAAAATTTTACTCAACAGTGATGTAACTCAAAGACTGAGAGAAAAGAATAGCTTAATTAGGAATCTGGGTACAGATGTGAATCAGAGAGTATAAGTAATGCAGGAAGTGTGCATTTTTTAAATGAGCTTGGCTGTAAAAGCAGAGCCAAAATTCACACTAAAAAGTGTGGGTTCATCTGTAATCAGCGGCAAACAGCTTAATGTCTAGATGTTTGTGTGTCTAATCTCAATGTTTACGAAATGTGCACACATTTTATTTTGACATTCTCAATTTTTTGGCATCAACTACAGGTTCAGGTTCACAGTTTTACAAAAGTTGTTATACATCCAAAGATTTTAACATTATTTCTAAACATCATTTCACAAGTTTAAAAAAGCTTCGGACTCTTATTTGATCTGATATATTCCCAAATGTCCTGTCTCTGCTGTCCATTATTGTATTAATATCAGGCATATGAGGGACTGTAGCATTTCAAGTGATTTAGCTGTAGCATGCAAGTACCTGGACGGCCTTGTGTGTTTTTGTAGGCAAATCCAATATCAGTATTTTAAGACAATTCTAGATCATTTTAACACAATTTATACAATGTTTCACATGAATAAATGTAACAATTTATCACAAACCACTCATAAAGTGCTTCCATTCACTGTCTAAACCTCTAAATATATTCACATAGCCATGTTGCTTCAGTGACACATCAGGCTAATCACTCTGTTCTTTTCTACTGGAACATTTGAACGAATTCCACTAAACCTAAAGCAAGAACACTGGTTAAGGCGTGAATGTGTATGGTGCTATGCTACACTGTATGCTCAATAGTGGTGTTTCCCTTAACACAAACGGCACACAAGCTGATGGAACTGCAGGTAAATTCACATAAAATTTACGTTTACTGTTCCAAGAAATTTCTACAGGTATCATTACAAAGAGCAATGCCATCGATCTCTCGTGTTGTTGACTGGATTTTGGTGCACTGATCGTTTAGATTTAACATCAATGCAAGTATAATGTAACTGTGTATACTGTGTTTACAAATTCCCTGCATTTTCATAAATCTTGTAATCTGCACATTAAGAACATTTTAAATTCCAGGCACTCACTTTGATTGCATTAAGCACAACATAACATTTTTAAGGAGTTGCACAAATTGCAGCAGCCAAAAAGGGATATGTACATATGTTCATAGTTCTTCCTTTTCGTACAGTACCGACTGATGTTGATACAAACATAAATACACTCTTTTATAAGGAACCACATTATGGCTTAATATGCACAAAATAAATAAAGATATTGTTCAATGAAAGTGGCTAAGATCACTGGAATGGCTTTGAAAATGTTTGACAAATACATTTGAATAATAACTTTGTTCTTCAACTGCAAAAGGACACATAATGGCAAACTAATACCTCACAGTTGACATGTTTCTTCTTTTTAAAAACAGTATTTTTGTAACAGTCTTCATGTGTAAAACAAAGACAAACTGTATAATAAGTTGGAAGTAAGGAATACATAATTTGAGTGCAGCGTTTAAACGGTCGGCCCATTAACTACCCAGAGGGCTGACATCTGCAGCTGAATCACGTGGCTGTAAACAAGAATCAACTGCAACCCCAGAGATTCTTAACTTTGTCATCTATCTCCATCTGCCTGTCCTAATCCCACCCACTTTTCTAATCTCAACCTATCACTGCAGCAGTTCAGTCTTTTTTGTAGGCGTGGTCGACTCACCTTCACCAGAGTCAGACACGTTGATAGGGCTGTCCCTGGAGAAAACCTCTGTTGACTCCCTCCAGATGCAGTCGGCAACGGTCTTAAAGGAATGGTTGCCACATTTCGGCCGCACCTTTTGTGAGGCATTATTAACAATCTGGCGGCTGTTGGAGGTGGCTATCTTTATCTTGAGGGCAGCATCCACACGATCCACAACTGTGTATGTGCCAATGCTGCCGTCCTCGAAGCCAATGATGATGTTTAGTGCTCGCTGCGAGAGAGACAGGAAGGTGGGAGTCTTGTATAGGGAGCATGTGCCGATGCTCTTACCATCAGCAAGGCGCATCACGATTAGATTGGACACAACACCAGCATCATCGTCTTCATCGCAGTTCCGGAAACAGACGTACACCAGATAACGTCCGTCTCTTGATAATTTCTGACGCCAAATTATTCCAGCAGCATGGACAAGTCTCAACTTCCCACTGTGGAGATCCAGGACATTAATATTCTCATCACCTTTGGAGACAATTCCCAGTTTTCCATTGGGTGAAATCTGGAAGTCCTCTAGATTTTTGAGGAAGTTGGTTGGCAGCTGGACTCGCCTGCAGACTGACTCATCTGCCACACTCCAGATGAAGACGGTCTCTGTGGATGTGATGAACACCACACAGTCAGGGCAGTCAGGAATGAGCTTGAAGTTGACAATGCTAATGCCATCATCACAGACAAACTTCTTGGAAACGCTGCCCGACCATAGGCTGACGGCAAGGAGCTTGTTTTTCGACGTTCCCACAAGGAAGGTATTTGCCGTGGTGATCAGTGCATTTTGGAGGGTGACCAAAATGTTGCACACTTTGTGCCCTGTTGCAAGCCTCCAGACCCTGGAGGCATTCTGCTCACAGAGGGACACAACAAACTGATCGTTGTGGGTGATTAGCAGCTGAGATATTCTCTGTCCATTGATGCGGAAGATGTTTTCTCCAGTGTTGGTTTGCCAAATGTACTGACTGGACTTATCATCTGAAGTCACCATGAGATCCCCTGAGGAGGTTAGGACACAGTTCTCCACTATGCCCTCGTGCTTAAAGACAGTCTCAATGAAGCCAGTGCTGAAGTTCCACTTGTGGACAGCTTCTGAACCATCCATGGTGAACACATAATCCTCTCTGCCAGACAGCTGCAAGGTCTGAATCTTCTTGCCTGTTTTGTCAATATTGGACATGGCGGTGATGATATCAATGTCCCAAACAGACAGCACTCCACTGCTAGCAACAGAGAGGAGTAGGTTGTGGTGGACTGATTTGATGAGTTTGACGATAGCCCCTGAGATCTCAATCAGGCTAGCCATGCACTGTCCACTGTCCCTCCTCCAGACAAAAATAGAGGAGGTGTTCTCCATGGAGGCCACAATGCTTTGTCCATTCTTGGAGAGAACAGCAGCCACAAATCGTTCGGTACGTTTGGCTCTGAACTTCTCGACCATTTTCCATACTTTTGTGTCCAGAACCTCAATACTTCTGGCCTTGCAAATGAGAATGGAGCGCTGGTCTTCAGATAGCTCGATACTCACCACTTCACTATCATCCCCTCTACAATCATAATCCTCCATCAGCCGTGGGTTGGTGATCTCTTTGGTGTTCCATACTGACAAACTACCTTCATTGTCAATCATCACCATTTGGTTAAGGGTGTCAAGAACTAAAATGGACTTTACAAATCCCCCAGAAAACTCAGAGGTCACGGTGGCCAACTTGTCCCCATTTCCGAGATGAAAGATGGATGCAGTGTTGAGGTACTGGCCACAAAAGGCATACATTCCATCTGGAGAGCACTGGACACACGTTACCTCATACCAGCAATGAAACTGGTAGAGAGGCCAACCATAGAGTAGGTCAATAACATTGACGTCTTTACTGGCCTCAAGCCAAGCTAAAGCATGATGGGTGGACAAAGTAAACCCATTGATAAAAGCCACACCACCAGTGACACCGCCATGCTTGGACCCCTTGATTTCAACCTCTGACAAAAGGCAGGACTTGTGATTATCATAGATGAGGAGAGTGTTTTTGGTTGTGGCCACAACCAGATACTTTTCATCAGTAGTTAGTCTGATTCCCAGCACAACAGATCGCGCTGTGTCAATCTGTCTTAGAAGTTGTCTGCTCTCTACATCCCAGGTGCTGACAGACCCATCTTCCAGGGCAACAAGGACTATATTTGGGGCTAGAGTAGGCAAGATCTCCACAATCTGCATATAGCTAGAGCACAAAGGAAGCCTCTCTGGACTGTATGTGACATCCATAGAGGAGTGGAGAGGCACAATGGAGCAGTATTTCGGGCCATCTTTGTCACACTCCAGAAGGAGGTGTCTGAGCTTGGGCAGGGAGGTGACAACTGGCAGAAGCCTTTGCTGTAGTTCTGCAGAAAGCGAGGCTGGGTTCTTTAGCACTTTAACCTTGATGCTACGGAGAGTGGTGGCCAGGAACTTCAGTTCTTTTTCTTGGGTGTAGCTGTAAGCTAGGTCTATGTCAGTTAAAGCTTTCTCAAACTGGCCAATCTTGATCATTGTGTACAGCCAGCTAAAGTTCATGATGACACCAAACATCAGGTCATCAGTGCGCCCACTCCTGGTGAGGTGGTACACCAACTCTGTCATCTTCCTGTGGTTGACAAAGAAAATGTCAGGTTCCAAAAGGTTGCACTGGAACACCCAAGGCTGTTCGGGAGTCTGCCTGTCATATGAGTACTTGTCAGAGGACGTTTTTTCATGGGCCTGCTGATGGTGGGGGTTTTTGTGATGAGATATATTCAGGGAAGTGAAATGGTTGTTATCATAAGTGAAGATCTTCTTCCTGCCTCCTGACCATGCCCCTAAGAAGTATTCAGCTAAAAGGCTGTGCATTTGATGCACATCCTCTTCATTGCTAAGATACAGCTTCTGAGCAATGAGATGTAGGTGTCTGTTGGCCCAAACCATTAAGGTAACGTTGCGCACTTGGCGTTCTACCAGATACCCTTCCAGCTCCTCTTTGAGCCTTGCAACCAAATCATAAGAGATCCTCAATGGGTTTTTGAGGTAAGTTGCCACAATGACATCACCAAGAACTATGTTATCGAGGGACAAAATATCTTCCAGTTCGACCTCAGTAAGCCCAGCCTTGGCCATGGTGATATACCCTAATGCTCTGAAAACAAATCTTTGGCCCAATTTGTTCTCCACTGAGTAGAAGAGCTGTTCTATGCTCTCATGCACTGTGGAGCAGAGGGATCTGTCGTCAACATCTTTGTGGGACCTCCAATGAACTACTTCTCTGTAGATGAGATTGACAAACATTGGCAATGTACACTTGGCAAGCGCCTCATTGACATAAATCTGTTGGCCTGAGGTGACCTTTCTCTTCACCCCCAGCAACTGTTGTTTTAATGTCTGGCTACAGACCTTGCGGTCCCTCTGGATTAATTCCACATAATAATCCTCATCGTGAATGAGGTGCCGAAGCTTTTGCAGGATGCCATGTTTATTGGGCAAAGTTGAAACTATAATGCGGACTGTCCGAGGCAGATGAACTGGGAGCCACCACAGCTTACGAACTTCATCAGCATCTGACATTTGTTCCAGGGCATCCAGGATGATGACCAAGGGCCTGTGGAATGAAGATTCCCCTAGAAGGTTGATGAGCAGCTCCCTCATCTCCTGGATCTTGTTAGGCAAAAAGTGAATCAGGCAGCGGTAGTTTAGTGCAATCTGTTCACAAATGCTCTGGAGGAGGGTGCGTAGGTCCGTGGAGAGCTGAGTGGAGCCAATAAAACGGACAATGACCACTGGGTCGGTTTCAGGGCCCATCTCTTTCTGCAGCCATGTGTAAGCCTGAAAAACAGCAGAGAGATGTTAAATTTTAAGGAGTGCATTGTTTTTTAGAAAGGGTTCACAGCATTTATAAAATTTTAACTCAAATAAAAACTAAAATATTTAAAACACTTGTTACATACTGTGGGTAAAATTCAGTGTTTCCCCAATGTTATTCAACAGTGACAGACATTTCAAATCCTACATTACTTGTCAACAACTAGTTAGCACTTGTGTGTGCCGATTAGAGGGTTTATATGGATGTTGATTTTATTATTTTAATCTGTTGTAATTTTCCGGGTAAAGGATATAAAATCCTTTATTCCAGACTCAAACAAACTGAAAAACAACAAAAAGAAACCAAAGACCAAAGTTACCAAAGACACTCTAAAGTGATGAATTTTAGAATGGAATTTGTTGTGGTTCTAGGTGGTCAAAAGAGTGCATAATGGGGTTAGTCCTAATTCTGTTTATGCATCCATGTGACACTTCTGCCCCAGAGCTGTCAGCCCGGGGGAAACGTTGAAATTTACTTGCATTTTACTTTGTCTGGTGAGAAAAACACAATCAAACAACTAGAATAATCAAAGCTCTGGAGTGAGGGCAGTGGGGCTAATCAATTGTTATTCTAACAGACTGAGGTAGGGCTCATTAGCACAGCAAGGAGGATAGATGTAATACATTTTTTATCACAGTCTGTGCTACACCAAATTTCTAATGCTGATTAGACACAAAAAATTGTTAAAAAGTATTTAATTTGAATGTCTTTAAATATTCTTCAATATTAAGACAATAAACAAATAATTTCTGTTATCATGGGAAACATTCTGTAAATGAGTACAACCACCATTTTGAGGCCTCTGCTATATTAATGTCATTAATTTAATGAGGTGTCAATGTTGTGCAGGGTGTTTGTGTTGAGTATTTTCATCAGCTGCCTTGATTTAAAGCGATTGATTAATGCATAATGTTAGAAAAAACTAATATGACTATAATAGGTATTTGTTATATTATATACAGCTGCAATGTACCTGCATGACAGGAAACCAATATAATACATGACACAATGACAAAATCTGACAAAATTTCATTTCTATTCATAACCGCTGTAAATCTATTTGCCCACACATAAAAATAATATCTACTATTACAATTAGCCATAAATGAAAGTCTGCATAACTTTAATTAACCTGGTTTTTACATACAGTAAATACCAGCCATTATCACAGGCCCAAAATTTAGCAGAGTCCCTGAAGGCTCATTCCTAAATTGGCAATATTGTGTAACAGTGCCAAAGCAGCTATTGCACTGTTAGGAACCAATTACACACTGCTGTATTTTATGGTTAAAAAGTCTATTTAACAATGAGCACAACTTGAAATCATCTGATTACTCTTATGGTGATAAGAATGTGTTTTGCAATCTCATTAATGTTTTCATTGCAAAACTCTGCTTCAGTATTTAACTGAGAAGCTCCAAATAAATACCTCCATGATTCCCTTTGACATCATCTGTCTCTCAGCTAATTCATTCAGCTGTGTGTATGCACCTGTGAGAATGTGTGAACAAGAGAGTGAGATCTTTGCGCAACACACAGCGGAGTCCCACAGCTGTAAAACATCTTGACCTGGATTCCTTTTGCCCCAGTGGACGGGCTTGAATTGCGTCAAACACAAGATTTAAATTCTGTGGTACTTTTTAACATTGATCTGAATTTGATCAGCCTTTGCCTTTCCACCATTTGTACATTTTACATCTGGCTTTTTTTGTCATAGAGACTAAAAACAGAAGTAGAACACATTATATCCCTTACTGCTAAAATCTAATGGAGTGAATTTTTAACATATTTGCATCACATAAGCTGTAGCTGCTCTGTGCTGTGTTAAACTACAAACAACCTCAAGCTCACTCGGCTCCCAGGACCACAGTACCTCTGTTCTCTACTGTATCTAGACGATCAGAAGTGGTCTGAGCTCAAAAGTAAAGACAAATGCTCCGGGGCTCAGATGAATCACACCAAACAGGTTAGGTGTGAATTACACCCTGTGGACACGAGCACAGAGTAGTAGCTCAGTGGCCTCGTAATACTTCTGCAGTTATTCTGCACCTTTTAGTCATTTTAAATCTAATAACATCCTTTCTCTCCTTCACAGACACACGCCACATAGGATTTCAGACTATTACCTTTTGTTTCAACTTGCTGTAAGTACTAAATGTCTGGAGATTAATACAAAGGATAATATGGAGGAGAAAAAACTGCAGCTAACTGCAACAGGGAGCACATATTTTACAAACTAGCCCTGTTTGAGCTTTTACTTTAATGGTAAGGTGTTCAAGACAGCTGAAACATGGAGGAGCATGTGAAGCGGGCAGACCCCTCCATGCTGTATGAATGCAATTGAGTTTCGTGATAAGTCATACGGTCAATAAACACTTAAAGTCCCTACAAGGAACTTTTAACTGGTTATGAAGCAGTTTTGACTGAATACTGATGCCTCACATCTTATTATATCTGCAAAGGAGATCATTGCCAAGGAGATGGGAGATTACTATCCTGTTTTTAACAACATCTTTGCCCGGTCTGCTCAGTCAGCCGCACACAGACCACAGGAAACGATTTGTTGTTTACGAGCATGGTCGATCTGCTGTTCTCTATTTTTACTATGGTTGAAAGAAGGATGATATTTGTCTTTAGATAATTTCAATATTTTGTGTTTATGGTTGAACTGGTAATGTGCAAATAAGTGGCGTGTTTCTTTCACTCTCTTTCAAAA
>JAPQLA010000016.1:11508365-11537166 GCA_029822935.1 Naso vlamingii
GGTGCCCCCCCCCCCCCCCCCCCCCCCCCGTCAGAGGTCAACTGTGTCAAAACAGCTCGCAACTGGTCAATGTCAGTTTTTTGTGTTAAAGGTCAGTGAGGTCCTACTTGTCCTTGTGTGGATTTATTTGCTTGATTTTGAAATTAGTTGGAAAATAATCATAAAAGTTCTTTTTCTGCTGTTTTCTTGTAATAGCAATGGAATCTAAATAAACAAAAGAATGAGAAAACAATGGAGATTGAATTTTGAAGATTAAAGCTCAGAATGCCGTAAAAAAAAGGAAACAAATGACACCTTGTTTAAATTCTCTTCAGAGATCTGTAGCTTGATTCTTTGTCCATATTTCATAGCAAACATATGTTTGCTCTTTACATAGCAGACAGTTCTCTCACATCTCAATCGCTTTCCTCGGTGTCCCACCTGTCATGCGAGCCGGGCAGCTATGACAGCTGTATGAGCGCAACACGAGCGTGTGAGCGATTGATGCCGAACCGCAGCTTCCATCATGTCCCGTCCCTCCGGAGGGTGACGCTTCATGGTGACCTTCTCCATACCTAGATTGTTTCTGTAGTGCGTCCACACTCTTTTCCCACCAGACGCGGTACACCCACCTCCATATGGCGTCCGCAGCTCGTTGTGGTTCCCCCGGGAAGCCAAAAGGTTCTCGGCTTTCTATTTGCAAACAAGAAAATCATGTTAGTGTGCATGTGTGAGGCGAGGGTGCAGCATCAGACTTCTCAGCGAAGGGAATGTCAGTTCTGAAGACATGATTTGGCCGCAGACATGATATAGATGACCGCAGCGTCTGGACAGCTTTGGCCTCATGAGGAACTTTGAGGATGAGGTGGCAAGAAGCGGTCAGAGGGTGAGTCAGCAGGTGCTGTGGAGCTGTGCTGGATGATTTCTAGTTCCTTTAAAATACTGCTCGCTTGAAATTTATCACCACCTTACAAATTCTCTGAATTTTTTAAAACAACTTCTGAAAGGAACTGAGAAAATTGTATATTTAATATTTTTTCACATCAGTATTTCCTATTGAGTTAATGAAGGGATATTTCATGAAAACAATTTTAAAAAAGGAACAAGTGGCTTCTGATGGCTCACGGCAAACTTTTTTAGTACTGATCTGAAAGTATTTATTGCACATATTCAGGTATGAAAAGAGGTACTTCGATTTTTTTGCCATTTCTGTGAGTGTTTCACCAGTTTTGTTTCTAGCTGCTGGACCATTCCTACTAAATGTTTTGTTGTAACATCAGGACTGAATTTTTCTCTCAATGTCACTTAGTTAATAACAGAAGGGTACGGCCAGCGACAGCCATCGTCCACTAAGCACTGACCATCATCACATCTTGATTTACAGCGACAGGCGCCTCTCCCCCAGCCTGGTATACCAGACCCGTTCACTTCACGAATTAATTCACTTTGTAAAAAAGGTCTGGGAACCCTCCCATTCACGGCTGTTTCCACCCGTCCAAAAAACCGGACGAGCCTATCATAACCGTCTATCTCTTTATGCGATGACTCACTGAAGAGGCCGAAGACAGCAACTCCAGTCTGTGTACGCGGCAGCTGACATGAATCATTAATAGCCTGGAGACAGACGAGGGGCCTTATAAAAAAATCACATAGATGTTGTTATATTGTGTTGTGATATTAGCTGTTTGTGCCAGTTTAAAGTGCTTTTGTCCAGTATTTTTTTTTATGTGTTGCGTTGTATGCGAGGCTGCTGAGTCTCAGGTTGACACTGCACAGATTGGCAGAACAACTCCTTCTAAAGGCTCCTGTTTTTCCCCACATGAAGTAATCACAAAAAAACAGTACATGCTGGGTCTCCAAGGTTGTCCTCTGTCTTGTCAGAATATTCCTTTTAGTTAATATTGCGTAGTTTGCAATAAGGGGTTTGGGCTTGCCTAAAATTCCACTCAACAAACAAACATGGCGGTTGCTTGCCTGGGGTACGAGGGGAAGGACGGGGTAAACAGCTCTGACTGGTTGTATGTCTGTCCATAGTGCCTCCGTTGGCACTGCCCCTTTGAAATGAAGGGGGAGGTACCGAACTAATTCTTTGAGAATTAGTTTGCCTGTGCCAGGCTGCCCCTCCTCACTCTCTCTTGCACAGTCTGACTCACCTGGGCTGCTGCGCTCCAGCAGCAACAGAACTTTTGATCATTTTTACAAGTTAACATGGCAAGAAAAGTATTCAGCAGGCATAAAACTCACTCTGTAACGTTAGCTGGTAAGATGAGCCTTTCATAGTGACAAAACTCAGCACTGTCACTTCTGGTTGGTGCATTTCCAGCAAAGGACACACAGGTGGACACATGCTGACGTAACAGCCAAAAATATTGACATTATTCTAGAAAAGATCACATGCCAGTAATCCTCCTACACATTTATTTAAGAAAATACCAACACAATTAATGGAGTGACGACATAAAGTTATCTGCCCATAATATAATGTAGTTGACTCAACACGCTGTTCCCTCCCCTTACATGATAAGTTGATCCTTTATTAGTCCCACAACCGGGAAACTGTGATTGTTCTCAAAACTGTCAGAAAATAACGTTTTATTTCTCTGATTCACCGTCTTTCTCATTATCACCTGCCTCTCTTTTCATTCACTTAAAGCTTGTTCAACCAGCGCCGCTCTCAGTAAATGAGTAAACATGGAATGAGCAGTAGCAACAATATAGGAGAAAAAAAAAGTCAGTACTGTGTACCACCCACCACCCCCTACCCCACCCCACCTCCTGAACGACGATGTCATCGTCCATTGCGATGTTTCATGATCCACACTGTCGATGGCGAGTTTGGTAGACATTATATTTTTTTTGAGGATGGAAGCTTGCACGTCTGATGAAGCCATTTATTGAATCATCTTCATATTTTTGCAGTCTGCTTTGACGTCATTTTTATTGAAGCAAAAAGTTGTAACTAAGAAAACCTGGAAGATAATATAAAAGCTTTAAAGAAACAACTGCCGGATAAGGAGTTGGGCGCACTTCTGTAAAATATCTGCATTTTGATATTGCAATTTGATATTCATGACCTTTTTAAGTATTATGGGGTTTTTTTCTGCACTTGAATGGCCTTACACCCAGAAACACACTCACATGTTCACAATTCTAGCAATGATTCATTGGTAGCATGTTTTTGTCTATAATCGGAAGACACAGTAAAGGATATCTTTCTTTCTATTTCTAGGCTTCAACCTTAAAGTCAGGTGTTGTAGGCACAGAATACAAGATGTGTATGTGAATGCTTTATGTGAGAGTTATATATCCCTTTGTGCCTTGAGCATAAACATAAATTATTTTAATAAAGTATTCTGAATTAGGAATTGGATTTGGGAGGGGACTTAAGAGTCAGCCAGTATTAAAATTGGGATTTTTTTCTTTTATTTATTCTTTCTCTCGGACAATGTTGACAAACTGTTTACCACTCCTGGTCAAATACAGGCAAATTGCGAAATAATCCATTTAAAATCCAACAATGGTAAGTACAGAAAGTGACAGAAACAATAAATGTGTCATGGCACTGATGCATGAAGCTCTTAAAAAAAGAAAAAAAGGGAAAAAAGGAAGGATAGGAGGTCAAGGAATTTGCTCTCTACAATATGTACTGTTCCTTTGTATGACAAACAGTAGCTAAATCTTGCACATAACAAACCAAAGGAGCATCGCCCGTGGACAAAAGAGGCAAAATAAACCAAACACACAGTGCCGAAAGCTTAAATGGGCCTGTTGTGATGCACTGACCTTCACATCTGTGAACATGCGCCGCTCACAAAATCAAAATGGGATTTATTTAATAAGGCAAAATGCCTGAGTGTACAGTTACGCCACTCCTTAAACGTGCAAGGACGCCGCGGCTCGCTGATGCTTTCATGAAGATCAATTAGAATGCCTGATCACAATTTAATCCGTAGCGTAATTACAAGACAGGGGACTCCTTTGCTGCATGTTAATCTCGCTTCGCCCGACATTATTTCTTTGCTGTGCAGTGTTTCCCAGGCTCTTCAAGGAAGCCAGATTCTCACAGTACGCCTGCATGGTTTGAAAGCATTCTGTTGTTTTTAGGGCATTTGTGGGGGTGGGAATCAGTTTAGATGATGTATTAATAGATGTTTTTAGTGAACATGAATAGACTATGTATACATTGCCATTTTGGTTACTTCTGTGCGTGTGTTGCAGTCATCACAGCTTGTTTGAAAGCATAGGTTGTAAATGTACACAGTATAATAAATGACTTGCATGTGTGCAAACAGTCATAAGAGACTAAGTCTTTGTAAGGCTGTATTCTTTTACTCACTCCTCTCTAGCATTCTTAATGGACACACAAACACACACACACCCTCGCATTTACATTTGAGCTAATCCCAGAGGTGTAATCAATGCGGAAATACTTGGCATCAGCAGTATGACAGCATGTTGCAACACAGCTAGCATAGCAATGAGTATCCAGCAAATCAAGCCTCAGGAATGGGAACCCTATTAAATAAAAGCGGGAAGGGTCAATACCAGCTATTGACGAGTCCATGAAGCCTGCGCTTCAAAGGCTTTTCCCTTTTTGCTTTCCAGCAGCCCAGCAGGGAAACGAGTCGGCCCAGTCTGTGTCAAACTGGTATCCTTGAATGCTAATGCTAAGTCCTTGGGAGGTAACTTTGTTGTGCTCCACAAGGGAACTTCAAAATCCTAACAGGAATCAGAACACAGAGAGATCCCGAGTGCATTAGACCTTGGGCAGCTTGGCTAAACATGCAAACACGAAAGAAAAAACATGCAAGTGCATACACACACACAAACAACAACTGATTCATGTGATGTCTGACATTCCGTGAGTCCATCAGTGTCCAGCTTCGTAATCAATGGGAGCCATTCAAAGCGCTACAGATGTCTTCAGGTACACGTTTGTTTATTGTCCGTCATGGTCGAAGTGCTTTGCTCCAAAGGGCAGCAGCGGGAAATCAGTTAAATGACGCACACTCTGAAGACTCCTTCTTCATTGTAGCTGGATTCTCTTTGTCCTGTTTGCTTTGTTAATATGTCACTGAACTCGCCCTTTTCGTCACAGTGTCACAAAAAACACTCTTCAACCTCAAGGCTTCAATAACTTCTGCTAGAAGAAAGGCTGCAATGCACGACATTAGCTTAATTAATCAAATTCAGAACTCGTTTGATGCATATTTTCATCCAAAGTAATAAGCAAGACAGCTCATGTAATGACACTGGCTGCAGACAAAAGGGATTTGTGAGGGACTTTCTTTTTCAGTTCTGATATGACAACTCGAAGAATGGATAAATCTAAGAGAGGAGGATAAGCCAAAGACATCGGGAGAGTTTGAGCCTTTAAAACTCCTTAACATTAGTGTTGCGGTATCACAGTCTGTGCCAAATGAACTCGAACATGTTCAGATAAATTTCAGCAATAATCCAGAAAGAAAAGTGAAGCTGGAGGCTGGAATGATGCAAAAGGACTGACAAGAACTGAACCGAACATGTCTGTCATTGTTTCAAAAGAGTGTCAAATGTTTCATTGAATGCATTCTGGTGTCATTGTTTTTCATGCTTGAATCTTCAATAGGTTAGTAGCAGTGGATAAAACTGTTCATTTTTGCTAATTTAGCCTTAAAAAAAATGTCTGTTTAGTATCCATGCAGTGCCATAAGAAGTAAGAGGCCGCTCTCCCTTGACATGTCAGTGGCGAACTACACTGTTGTCGGGTTCTCAATGTACGGTGACTGCAACCAAAGGCATAAAATGTGAGAGACTTGCAAAGTTGGCCGATCAAGACGCCTGTGCTTCAAACAAAGTGGTTGTTGTTTTGAAAAAAGCATCTGGAACCCCGGAACTCCACAACTCTTCCAAATTAAACGCTAAAGGCTGCCGCCTGTCCATGACCTTTAAAACAACACAGTAGCATTTTCAGTTCTGGCCACACTTTGTAATTTGACGATTGCAAATCATTCTCTTGGGGAAACAATGCAGTACTGGAATATGGGGAACTAGGTCAAGCAATTTTATAACTTTCCAAAGCAAAACTCCTCCTTTCCACAGCCAGTCGTACAGAGGTGAAAAGATAGTTTGGGGTTTGAACATTGTCAATGGAAGTACTTTGCCGCTTTTATGATGGAGTGCAAAAAATACAAAAGCCTTTGAGGACTGATTTGCTGAATGCGTGCACTGTTCCCCTTCTGTAGGTTGACAGATTTCTCACCCTACCTTTAAATGTGACTGTTCAGAACGCCTATAAACACTTGAACCTCTAAACATGGTCTCCTGACATTGTAGTTTTTACAAATTAGCTGTCCTCAATGTTTTGAGAAGCTCCAGATTGAGCACTTGTATATGCCCAAAATAAATACTATTAAATAACAAAAGGACATGTAACTGATGCTCAGTTTGGCAGCACATCAATATGGAGATGTAAAGCAGGAAAGCAATGAGTGGAGCTGCAATTTGATGGGGGGTGAAAGCAATAGAAAAGTCATCAGTTCTGCAAATTTCACTTCAATCAAGACTTAACGATATTTCTTCCTTCTTGTTATTTATCAAACTGTTGGTTGCAGTCTCTCACTTTTATTTGTGTGCCCAGGAACAATCACATATTCAACACGGGCTTCAACCTTCAAACCTGAATAAAGTGTTGTCATGCCAGAATAAATTTGTTTAGTTTCGTCCTCTAAAAATAAACTACTGCACTCCGTCCGTTGCCCAGCACTGCCCAGATTTTAACACTGAACACTGCCTTGAAATGTATTGGAACCTGTAGGGGGGAATGTGCCCTGTTGCTATCCTCAAACTTTTCACATTAATGCTATTGACCCGAGTCGTCTTAGGGGGTACGGCAGGTCTCTAAATCCACATGCAGCACAATCTCAGCAGATTGATGTGGCTCCGGAGTGAGTAACTCCATTGATTTCATTTCACAGGGCATTCGATTCAGTAGATCATCGCACCTACAACAAGATTGGGTTGGCATGGATTTTCTTCAGCAGGTCAAAGAGGCTTAGGCCATAATTGTTTTTTATTACTTTTTGGCTCTAAAAACATACCCATGTGTCATATTTCTTGTGGCTGCTCGATATCTTGCACACATCACTGACACAGGTCAGTTTTTTTCCCGTGCAATTTCTTTACTGCTGTCTTATATTGAGAAACTCGATTAGCGGAGAACCTTTAATGTATAGAACGCGATAGAGGTGCCAACTGAAATGTTATTTTTTCTTGCCTTTTGTTGATTCAAGACAGACATTAGATGTGAGATAGAGACCTTCTGGCTTTGAGGCCCTTGGTGCAAGCGTTTTACCGCTCTGACAGGCTTTGACCATGCCAGGCAATCATGACTCATTCATCTCATGGTGCTTTTACCTCTCTGGTTCCTTCCATCCTTAATTGTGTGATCCTAAATATGGGAAAAAATAATGCAGACTCTCTTGGCTACAGCTGTGTATACTTTAAAGGAAGTTATGGTTAGGGTTGGCAGGGATAGGATTAGGACTTGAGCTCGATTTGTCCTGTCAGGCAAGGCTTGGATTTACCTCAATACTTGTATGTGCTTATCTGTAAATGCATTTTCCCTCCCTCGATGTAATTTAAGACAGGCTGACATACTGTTACACACCAGCGAACCTTCACACAGAGGTCTCGTCGGGTTTTTCAACAGATTATGGCCAATGGCTCCTTGCTCTTCCTCCATGATTAGCCGTGGATACGTTCAGAGACCGCGTCTTGCAGGAGCAGGAGTTCTGGCCCTGCCTCGACTGCCAATTATCACCAAAGCAGAGGGCTAATTAAAGTTTGATTAAGTTCAGAGTGTTCTTGAGGATATGCAGAGAGGGGAGACCGGGAGGGGTCCCACCCAAGATCACACTGTGTCTGTCAGAGGCAGACGCTGTGAAATTGGATTGTTGGCCGTTATCAACCTTTGACCCTGAGCACCACGGCGCTTGGTGAATTCAGCAGCTGGGAAAAAGAAAACTCACTCGAGGGAAAGGAAAATGCTGCTGGATGTCCGTTGCGGGCAAGAAAAGAAAGACACACTGTCACTAGAGAGGTATTCACTAATGAGGTCTAGGAGGGATTGAATATATGGAGGGAGATCCTTTTGCACTGAGCAATATAAGAAGGGAAATAAAAAATACACAACCTACGCAGTCCACATTTGTCCTGTCGACAGTAAGATCTTGAAAAGTTCTATTTATGAGTTCTCTACATCCTCTCTACAGGGAAAGGATTTTGCTGTGTAGGAAACTGTATCCCTTCGGGAGCTGAATTGCAGGTATGAAATGGGGACGTATTGCCCCCTTAAGGGGAACAACAGCCCTTCTTGTTTAACGGTTGGCAAGGAGGTTCATCCATAAAACCAGCCAAAGGTCTTCCTTCTGCTACCTTCTTACTGAACTTGACACACACCACACTGGCAAAGGAGGGGGCCCGCTTTACTAATTCATGACTTGCACTTGCATATTAATGGCGCACCTTTTTCGTGGCAAGCAAACATATGCATGAGGCGGCTCTAGGTTGTATTTTTAAAACAGGAAGAAGGTGAGGGCAGTCAGGTGGAAGAGCGGAAGACGACGGATGATGGCAAAGCAAGAAAAACACTCTAATGGCTGGCGGAGAGAATTCTGAGGGACTTTTTGCAGATTTCACTCAGTGGCAGAGTCTTCTGCGAGTAAGCACAGATAATTATGATAATGGACATTAATGGCTTTATAAGTAAGCACTAATGGCCGTGGAGATTGAGCGTGTACATAGTACAGCACCTCACCCTAATGTTTGTCTGTGAATTGAATCTAACTCAAGCCACGCAACTGAATTAGAGGAATGAAATCTTCCTTGCTTTGCCCAGGATATTGTGTTGAGATCCTTTAGCTGAAATCTTTTAAGCTTTTGTCTCACAGGCTCAAAAGCTTGACTACAGTGGAAAAAAAAAAAAAACATTGTTTCAGCTTCATGTTTCCACCTGCTCTCTTCTGGCTGACTCACGCCTTTTTCTTGTTTTAGAAAATTAGCTCTTGTGCCTTCTTCTTCCCCAGAACTCCACCTTTTCCATCTCTCTAAATTTCTGTTTTTAAAAAATACAAGAAAAACATAAAAATCCAGCTTCAGCAATTCTATAGCTGATCTCCCCCCTCCACCTTTCTCCTCTCATCTTGCTCCTCTGCTCTTGGCTGGGGGTTAAGGGCTGAGGGGATGTCTGATTGGGTGTCTGCACATCAAGCTGAGCACCAAGCTTTCTTCTCCCTCCACAGACTTAGATTCTCCACTCCCTCCTTTCATTTTCCATTGAAATGTTGGCCATCTCTACTTTTCCCCGAAAAAAGGTTTAAAGATTTTACTTCTTGCTTAGTGTTCCCCCTCTGTGTCCCTCTGCTACACTACAGTGCTTGTCTCCTCGGCTCAGTTTTTGCGTTCTGTGTTGCATCGGCACCTCCATTTATCAATGTCAATCACTGCTTTTAAAACTCAACAGGCTAGCACACATCGATTTCCACTGAATAAAGAATAAAGGATGATGCAAATTTCAGATCAAGGTCGATAATGGAATAATAAGTACAAACCACGACCTCTTAATGAATGTGTTAATATTGACCTCTGCCCCTCTACTTAGAGGATGCAAGGGGCC
This sequence comes from Naso vlamingii, assembly GCA_029822935.1. NCBI lineage: Eukaryota > Metazoa > Chordata > Actinopteri > Acanthuriformes > Acanthuridae > Naso > Naso vlamingii. The sequence goes on from JAPQLA010000016.1 coordinate 11,518,000, forward strand.
AAGCAAGGGAAGAGGTTCTGTTGTCAGTGACCTTTTTTATATTTCATTCATTACCACCTTTCAAACAACTCTGCCGTGGGTCAAAGTTTGCTAATGCCACCAGTGGCAAAAATTAATCAATAAGTAAAGTATCAAGAGATTTGAGGCTCTATTAAAAAACCAAATTATGGTTTTAAGAGCAGAATGTGGAAATAAATCATTTTTGAACCGGTTGTTTACAGTGTACGACAGGCTGACAAGCAAGGCGCCTGAATCAGGAAATCCATTCCTCAGTGAATTCTACAGTTCAAGTAACATCTCACATGAAAATTTACAGAGGAAGGAATCTACCCCCCGTCTCATCTAGCCCTTATTAACTTGTCCTTTTAGCCTTCTCCATTTTGGTTATACAATCATCCTTTTCAGTAAAGGAAGAAAAAGTAATTTCAGACACGGGCTTAGGGAAAAAACATGATGAGAGAATTCCAATTTACCTGATACTCATTCTTCTTTTTACCCCTGAAAACAGAAGCTATTATAGCGGAAAGGCTGTCATGCAGAAAATAAGTGTGTCTATGTAATTATACGCAATAGCCCCCTCGCTAAAAACCCCACTGATCCAGACACAAAAAAGGATTCAAGTTTCAGAACTGCTATGGTTACCAAGAATTATCTCTGCTGCATAGTCTTGAGTTTTGATATTCTGACAGGGATACATTTCCTACATTCTCCATTTTGCCATTGTGGGATGTGACCGATGTTGTGATTAGACTGTAGCGTGTGATGCAACCCATGTTTATTTTGAAAATACAGTCACAACAGGCAATAGATGAAGCAGTAGCTGTCCATTTTCTTCGGTCCCATCTTCAGATGAAACCAATGTGCCATTAAGTGTGTAACTTTCTGTGAGAAACACATTAAATGTCTTGGTTTAACAACTAAAAAGCAATGCAGGAATTTCTCACAATCTGACTAGAGACAAGAATGTAAAATGTAGATATGTGCATTTTTCTTGTGTTTAATCAAGAAATGGCAATTAAAATGAGATTCAAATCAAGTATAAAAGCCATTCCTTTTATTGCAAGTGACTGGCCTGTTTTCCTAGAAAGTTATCCGTGCTTATGGACAGGAACATCAGACTTGTCTTGTGTTGAGTGATTCATCTGACTCGTCAAGGGAGAAAAAGGGGGTTGACTGGTTGCTCAGTATGGTCAATGTGAATGAAACAATGTAAAATAAAGGGTTGGGTGCTCTTGGACTTGTTTAAGGACTTGTACTTTCCTTTACTGGCGCAACACTTAACTTAGACCTGTATGGAGTGACTTGACACGATTTGGGTTTCTCTTGACTGACTTCAAGTTGACTTGGATTTATGTCAAACGCATTGTCTCTTGACTTGGACTTGACTGAGCCTGAACTTGCAGATGGGTCAGTCAAGTCTTGTCTCATCTAAGTCGTCACTTCTTTTGGATTGGTGTCAGCCATCTTAACCCTGACCTGGGCTCGTCTTTACTGACTTTACAGTCAACCTGTTGACTCGTGGCCTGACTTGGACTTGTCCGGACTGACCTGTTAGTTAACTTGAAGTTGACTGGATTGGTTTGAAATGTGACTCGAGCTTGTCCTGACTGACCTATCACATGACCTCGCCAGACTTGACACTTGATGAGAATGACTTGACTGACTCGTACCTTGAATTGGACTTGTCTCTACAAAATTTTTTAACTTTGATTTATCTTGACTCACTTGAAACGTAATGGACTTGACCTCAGCAGCTCAAGATTTGACTTAAGGCGTACTTTGACAAGACTTCAAACTTTTTTTGACATATCTTCGAATTCGACCTGGACCTGTCCAAAAAGACTTACAGACTGCTGTGTTTCGGCACACATCCTTCAATCTTGAGATTATGCTATTAGCTCAGTTTTCACAAGGCTGCTTCGGTGACCTGACCATCACCACTTGTACAACAGCTGTTATAAATTGTGACCCATGTGGTACACATGGATACAGCCTCAGCATCATACAGCAGCTGGGCAGCCAGGAGCATTCTGTTTTTTTTCTTCTCTAAGCTGCCTGTATAGTGAGAGCAGTGAGCGATAAATTGGTTATCTGGTATGTTTGTAGTTAACCAGAGTGAGAGCATGGTCGGGCAGCATGTTGGTCGGCGTTATCTCGTGTAGCTGATCAAAAGGCTGCTCTTATTTTATCTGTGATACATTTCCTGCACAATTTTCCCCCCTGTCAGCGACTGGTGAGCAGTTTCATCAGCCTTTATGTCTCCAGCACTTTTGCACTACAAGACTGAGCATCTTTGCTTTTTGATTTCTGACAAACTCAATGGCATATCTCTCACTCAATAGGGATTTTTTCAGACAAGGTTATCAGAGGGTAGGTGGAAAAATGAGACAAGCAAGACGACAATGAAGACCGGTGAGCATGATTGTGTTGCACATGGACGAGCAGAGAGAGAGAGAAGGGCAAAGGCAGGACTATGAAAATACACCTACATGTACTATTTAAGTTTTCTTTTTTAGACAGAGGGAGAAATGAAAAGAGGGGTAATGGTCTTTGAGAGAGGCAGCGAGAGAAAGAGAGAGACAGAGATTGCCCCAGCTGATGCAGTCTGCTGGGAGCAGGTAGTGTATTTGGGTCAGCACATTGCATCATCAGCATTTCTCCCCAACCTGCCTGAGCAAATGGAGAAGGGGCCAACCTGCTCGAGGAACTGCATTATTAAGAGTTTCTGCCTCTGCGCTCAACTTGCCTACTATACATGCTCTCTCACTTACAGAACAGTACATACTGAGATTTACTGTACATACATACACAAGACAGATTTTCACATATATACTTTGTTCAGTTGAGATTGTGTAAACAACATCCTTAATGGTTTCTCACCAAGCAAAGTAAATGTATCGGTAATAGGTGATTTTAATGTGTGTTTTTGTTGCCCCTCCAAAAGGAAGCACTTGATTGCATTACATCATTGGTTCTCATCCTGTGAATTAAAATATAAGATCATGGAAAGTCCAAAATCTGTTCAACAAAAGCTCTTCGCATCCCCCCAAATTTTCATGTGAAATAATGATTTGTTTTACTTATGAGGGTCTCCAGTAGTATTCAAATAGAATGAATCCATAACTGTTGTTGGACTAGTCAGATAACTCAGTAGTAAATGTTTTAATGTTTTGGGTTTTTTTCTCACACCTTTGTTGCTGCTTTTTTCTATATGTAATAGTAAATTGAACAGATTTTAAATTTCCAACGGTCTGTTGGACAAAACCAACAGACGGGGGGTGGGGGGTGGTCTGCAGCTGGAACCTAAAAATATCAAGTTTTTCTCGGGAACCAAAGTAGGCATGTCAAGTTCTACAGGTCTCTGTGTATTGCGCAACACAGTCTTTTGTCAATGTAAGTTTGATCGCCATAATTCTGCTCAAAACTGCTGGAAACGCAGCCTGGCTCGCTTGATAGCACCAAGGTTCCAAGAATCTTGAACAGAACCAGTTCAAGCACCAGAGGCAGTTTGGTGGAAAAACACCAAAGGTGACATTGGTTCATATTAGTTCTCCCAGCACTGCACTGCTTTAAAGTTATGTGAGTCACTTGTGAGTTTATAGATGAATTAATCTAATGTTTTAATGTTTTGTTACCGGACTGATTGTCATATTAACTTTACGACACGGTAATCATTTCAATATGCATCCCACCAAAGCCCGCCGACAGTGACCCTAATGCAGAAAAACAAAACAAAGCATGAAGGCACGTCTTGACTAAACTCCATTCTCCAGAAACAAAGTTGAGGTTGCACCGGCGAGGCAAACCCCATCCCTATTTTTAAATGTGCACCGTATTGATGATTTTGCAGGGCTGTGGGTAATGCCTGCATTTTAATTGCATATTCGTGGCATCGGGGAATAAATGCAATTAACTCAATGTGGGTGGACTTCAATCACAAAGATGCACTGTAGTGAGAAAAAGGTTGTTAGAAGGTAATTATGACTTTGCGATTATTCATTATACTGCATTGAGTGTGTGCGTGTTGGTGTAGGTATTTATGAAGATGTGTGTTGGCCAGCGTGTATGTACAGTAAGCAGTATTTTATATTTAATTATTGGAGAGGAATTGTGCTGAAAGAGGCATCTTTGGCTGTTAACAAGGTTGTTTAACAGTTGGTAATTCCTTTCTTTCTTTCTTTTTTTAATTCTCACCTTGGCAGTTATAAAGATTGCATGCTTACTGTTGCAAATTTAAGTTGGAAAATCAAAGGAAGGAGATGGGTTTAGCAAGTCTAATTAACTGAATTAATACCAATACAGAAAAGAGTGTTTATCTGAAATGAATAGTGCCTTTAATGCTACATATATTACTCATAATGTCGGCCTTAAAAAATGGATCTCTTTACTTTATGGCTCATAAATATGAAATCTTTGACTCTCCTTTAGCAAGGAGCTGAACCCGTGACCCCCACGGTCAGCAGGGAAGTACCTCTGCACCCTTTACACAAGGCTCAAACTCATAACTCTCTATCATACATCTACAATCACGCCCACGCTTCCTCCCCCACCTACCTGCTCCCAAACGAGGGGAGGCCCATTTGGAGCCTGAGGGCTGGAGCTGATCCATCAGCTTTCCCCGTGTAGGATGAGAAATGAGCCGCCGTGCATCATCCTAATAGTTTCAGCCGTCAGGGGCGGGATGAGCCGGGTCTCCCCCCCCCCCCCCGCCGCTGCCCTGGCTAAGTACTCAGGGATGTGATGGAGGAGCGCTCTGTGCAAATGCATGACATGGTTAATGCTCAGTGCCACATCAGAGACCGGCCATCAGTCTCCACCTGGCTGACAGACGGGCAGAGGTGGTGAAGAGTTGTCTTATCAAATCGGGGGCTCTCACAGTCACTGACGTCTACCAGACTTTCTGTTGGAGGACTTCAGGAGTTAGCTGGATTATTCAGATAATGCCGGTTCCATTAAGACCTCGAAGGACTTTCTTTAGATTGCCTAGAAATTTGAAATGACTTGGGATTGTTGAATTGTTCGTAAGACCGAGGCTGAGCTACAGCTAAATGCATCACTTGATAAATGACTTTAATGATAAATCAATTATGGCAATGATTGGCAATAATTTTTTTATTGATCTACTAACATCTAACCCTTATTGGTTTAGGGTCAGGGCTAATTGTTAAAGCACTGGACCAAAACATTTTCTCCTGTAATGATTCTCGTCCCTTCCACCTCCTTACCTCCATAGTGTTTACTGTTACTTCACTTGGATTTTTGAGTCGTGTCTGTGCAGAGTTTGACTCTGGAAAGCAGTTATGACATTGATCTGTTACAGTAAGAAAATCACTCTGAGCTCATCTTAAATCTTAGCTTAAGCTGTGACTTTATAAGATGATTTTTTACAATCACCATTCAGTCATATTTTAAGGCATTAAAATGGTTCTGCACTGTTTTATGGCTATTTATCTTATCGTGCAGCATTCTTGTGCAGTATTTCCTCATTTGCAATATCTCCACATTCTTTTGCTTTTACTTTTTATTTTTGATTTCTGTTGTGAATAACCTTTTGTACTTCTGTAATTATCGGGTGTCTTACAATGTATCGGCTGAATGTTATTAAATACTTGTGACAAAGGTGACAAAAGTATGTAATAGAGGCAGGTTATCTACAATTTAACCAACTATTCTAAACATCAGCGCACTGAACAGTGAACACTCATTAATTATTAAATAACAGACCGCCCTCTGCTGGACAAAATATGTAATTGCACCATTTTAAATCTCTAGTCAAAGCATTTTTTCCAACCATTAGAAAAATTAAAAATAAATAAAAAAACAAAACAATGTATTGGAAACCATATATGCCGATACTGATATCTGCCATAGGCCAACATCATGACAATATAGTGACAATGAAGTATATTTACGGAATTATTTGTATCTTTTTTTTTTTTCAGCAAAAAGTTTAAGGAATTAAAATTTCTGAAAAATTACGTCTTCTCTTTTCCCACTGAAAAATCCAGAATCTGTAAACAAATACTGATCTTTTTAAGAGTTTAAGAGACATTTTTCAATAAAAAGTCTATTTATAAGCACTGAAGGTTTCAAGTTTCCACTTCAAAAATCAGATTCCGCATTTGTACTTAATTTACTCCCAAACTTTTTGTCATGTTGCAAAATCACTTCATACATGCGCATCACAAACTTTTCCCCCCTTGAGCAGATGAATGTGAAAACAGACTTCAAGTGTCAACTCAGGATGCATCACAGAAATGGTCGAACAGATGAAGAAGTTATTCCTGTGAAAGCCACATTGTAGCAGGACACATTGCCTTGTTAAAACCACGCTTCCTGTGACAAGAAAAACCCTGTTTGTGTGATGAAATACACATAGACAGCCTCAATTCATTATTCAAACGTGTGAGAGGGTATTTAATATTTAAGTGTATTTTTTGACACAACTTGTCATGTCAGTTCTGAAAATAATACTTCTGGAACTGAATATTCTCTTTTAAGTCAAAACATACAGGAGTGTGACTTGTTCATCAGCGGTGGCTTTCATTGTGCTCTCATGTTCTGCTTAAATCAAATCCACCCCTCTCGTTCCACGACTATAGAAATACATTACATCTCTCTGGGCACACGTCCATGTTGAATTGGTGTGCTTTTTCCCAGCTGTATGTAAAATGTTTCCAGCAGGTGAGCTTTGATAGCGATCAAATACGTATTTAAAGCTTTAGGGAGTTGGGAGCATGCGATGTATTCTATGCTCGACACTGTCATTACCGGTGACACGCTGAGCTGATGATAGTATGTGACCGCTTGATGTGACGCTGGCCTTTAACGTGGCTTGTTGCGTGCCTGCCTCCGAGCCCCTGAGTATATTTATCAGGCAGATATCACAGACGCCCGGCGGTGAACTCTGCAGGTCCTCATTGTTATGTAATCTCAGCAGGCTCCGCTGTGACACGTGTCAAAGAGGGAGAAAATGGAGATCTGATTCACTCAACTACCTCACCGGTAAACCCGTCCCCCTCTCCGGATCCCTCCCTCCGTCCCTCTCGCTGCTTGAGATCAATCTATTACTCAATCTGTGTTTCCCCAGAGGTGCAGTGGGCGCTCGCCACACTAAGGAGAGAGCGATGGATCCTGAGACAAGGTAGCAATTTGACGACGTGATTCTTGATTTCGCGGAATTGAAAGATGACTCTCGGGGGAGGATCGGGATGAGGGACGGAACTGCGGTGTGTCACCGTGTCAAGCACACTAATTTAATTTGAACCTGAACGACAGCTTTTTTGCATTAGAAGGTTGAGGCCAGTAAGAAACTCTTGTATTACTCATCTTACCAGCACATGATGCCAATAACACGACCACATTACACCTGTCAGGATGAAAAATAGCCTCTATTTTATGTAGACAAATAGTAACCTCACAGCTATAGTCTCTTCATTGCTGCACTAATATGCTGCTCAATAAGAGAAGCCTGGAAAGTAATGTTCCTCATTTTGGTAAAAAGGAACATTCTTCATGTTTGCTCAAGCTTATGGGAGGTTGTGCTGTGCTAATTTAATTTGAGATATACATGCCCTGATCGAACTGAATCTAACGAGGGTTTAGCATATTGGACATGCTTGCGTACCTTAAAAATGTGTCATACTGCTCTGATAAACGATAATCAGAGCAGATACTGAACTTACTGTCCACTGTGTCTGCATGGCAACACAGAAAAACCAGCATGTACAACAATCTCACACAACTCTTCGTCAAACTGCTTCACCTACAGTAACTCTTTTTCCCTTCAAGGATTGAAGCTACCACACCACAGAACTGAACAAACTGATGTTTTGACCTGGTTGTCACTAAGGAACAAAAAAGTGAGAGAGTCACCAAGTTTATAAGGACATTTTGTGTCCCACCTTTGAATGTCTGTTCAAAAGTTTGTGCCGCCCCATCAAGCAGATGCAAAAAAAATCTCATGATAAGTGAAAAATGGGTGAAAATCAAGAGGAACACTAAAGTCAACAGGATTGTTCCTTTGGGCCTCAAGTTTTTTTGTTTAGGGCAAACCTGCTGTCCAGTGTTGGAAGTAACACAATACAAAGGAGCGCATTACTGTAATCAGATTACATTTGTCTGTAACCCAGTAATGTAGGCCTAACATATTAGTTGCTAATTCAGTTACTTCTCAAAAAATGATCTAGTTGCTTTAGTTTTTTTTTAGTTCTTCAACGACCCTTTTTTCACACCTTTACTGTTGGCTTAGAGATCTCGTGTTAGTCCTGTGTCGTCCTCATTAGAATAAAGATGCTGATGTGGGCGTATGTGAGATTTAATGTTTAAAGTTTTATTAATGTGTCATAGTTAAGTGACAGCACATCTCAGGTGATGTTACAGAGTAATGCAAAAAGGCTAAAAATTGGGGTGTAACAATACACAAAAGTCACGGTTCGGTTCACACCTCGGTGTAGACCTCACGGTTCTGTACGGGACAAATATTTGACCATTGCATCATTCTCCTTTCCCATCTTTTCTTGCTCCCTGGGTCAGGTGAGGAAAAACACTGTTGACTCGTGCTCACATCCATATGTCAAAGGTCACTGTACGTGATTTAGTAAAACAAAACGATCTGCACAGGCTGTTTTATTTTGAAAACTGACCCGGTTTGCGGCTTAAAGGGTGGATTAATTGTTTTGAGCGTCACACAGTCTCCGCAAAGCAATTTGTTTCACTATCAGAGTTTAATCCACACACCCACACACTTTGGAAAGTTTAGAGAAGCCTCACGATTACAAAATTTAAAAGAAGCAGACGGGTCGTCCATGTTAGCTCAATCAGCACGCGCTAAACTTGCTCAAGGCTTACCGCTGCTTCAGGTTTCCAGATAGAACTCACGTGCTCACTGATGAATTTGGTTCTGCATTATGTTCACCTGTGTTGATACATTATACTCTGTTTAATCATATTGTTTATCCTCCGTACCATTCTGTGCACCCGAACCGTCTCTTGTGCACCGTACGGTTCAACACAAATTGATACAAACGTAACTAATTACTTTCAGCAATAAGTAATTAAGTGGTGCATTACTTGTTAAACGGTAACTACAAATGTGTTTTACATTACTTTTTTGAGTAACTAGCCAAACACTGTTGCTGTCAAGCCGTATTATTACAAGCAAAAGTGCTGACCTGCAGGTTGGACAGAAAAAGAGCAAGAAAACCAAATTCAGAGGCATTTGTTGTTTTTGGACCATGAAAGTTTGCACCAGATTTCATGCCAGTCCCTCCTAAAGTTGTTGAGATTTTTCACTGGCATGCAGCTAGCATGGCTAAAATATTTGTGAAAAAATTAGGTAACCTCAGCTGATCAAGCTTTGCAGTAAAAAGGAACCAATGCTCACTTTTTCAAATTAATTTCGCATGAATAACATCCCGTAAGTGTTGGATTAGATTGGAGCTACAGATCTTGTTACACCTTAAAGAAATGGCTCGAGCACTTGCGGCACGTATATTTGTGATTAATTTTAGCTTTGGAAGTATCAGAAAATTAAAAAAACTCAAAATGCTTTTAATTTTTAAACGGAGGTTAAATCAAATTGAACAAGCATTCAAGGTAGGAGAACAGAACCAAGGATGAGAAAAAAAGTCTGCTCTGTTCTTGTGCAGTGCCGTCCTTGTCCTTTGACAAAAGTATGTCTGTCGTGAGCTTGTGGCCCACCAGCACTTACATCGTCGAGGGAAATTAAAGCTCACCAAACAGATTAGATGTCACTGTGCTGAAAACGCAATTTTTCATCTTTACCCACCGCTAATCTCAAAGGGGGAAGACGGGATCTTTAAAGACGGGATAAAACGTATGAACAAGCGAGAGGAGCGGGAGCGGAGGAGGGAATGTGTGTCAGCGGAGTATTAGGTGGGCTATGAAACAAAAAAACTACAGTTGTTTTTTCCCAGCCGAGACAATGGCTGTGACGGTCGCTGTTCGGGGCCAGCGGAGTGCTTGCAGATTATAGCCTGGATGTGACATACAGTATAGGCTCTCTGTGTGGGAGATGAGGTTTATCGGAAGGGAGGGATAACACACAGCGTCCAGCCAGATCTTTGGGGAGGCAGAGGAAATATGGCTCACCACAGATAAGCCTCACTGTCACTTGGCTTTGACGACTATTAGTCCTGGCGTCCTGGCTGGCTCTCTGGCAAGCTCCCCCTTGTCACCGTGCTGTGATCGAGGAGCGGCGCTCGTCCGGCGCGGGAGAAAGGATGCATATTGATTTTTTCCTGTTTTATATATGGTGCACTAATAGAGAGGCCCCCCTGGGCTCTTCTGCCGAGCAAATACTACAACACTGAAGCCTGTAAACCAGGAGGAGAAGTAGTGGGACGGAATAAATTTAAGTAACTGTTTGTACTGCACTGATTTGTTAAAGCTGCATATTTTAAGCTTCTGTTTATGTCATTTGTTGCTTTGTAAGGCACTTAGTGATGTGTTTGTTGAAAGGCTCTATAAATAAATTTGACCTTGACGTTGACTGCATTTTTCTGCTCCACCCCGTCGGCGTGTTGCATTATGTTTCATGATGAATTCTCGCACGCACCAGGTTTGACTCGCCTTCCATTCATTTATGCATCCAGGTAGGGAATAATGCGCGGCTGACCTTGGTGTCAGATATGCTTGGTCGGATCATCTAGCTATACAAACGGCGGCTGAATTAGGGGGACCAAACAAGTGGAACACCTGTTTTGGAGACAGAACAAATATCCAGACCACTTTTGTGAACTCCTTCATTGCGGCGGCCACCGAGGCACAGACCAGTGAGCACATTAATCAGTCCGCAGACTACATCCATCTGTCGCATGGGCACGGCTCGCTACATGCAGGACCCCGCGAGCTGTTGGCACTGCCCCTGCCTGTGTTGTGTCCCATTACTTCTGCCCATTTTGACTGTGTTACCTATCAGGCAAGCTGGTGAGGGAGAGGCACAAACTTGGAGGGATGCTGGCTCTGCTGTCAAGGGAGGCTTGTTTAGCTCTCAGGGCTGCTGATAAAATGGCTTATTGATGCGTACACAGTGTCACGATGCAAAAACAATCCAAATTCTCACATATGCACATGTTTATCTGACTTGAGCGCGTTTGTGCTTATAAATACAACCGTACAGAGGCCACATTTTATAAATATACATGCACACATCAACAAATGCTTCATGTAAACAGAACTGCAGAACAATAACAAAGACAAAACAAAGGAGGGACAGAATCTCCAAGGTCTTGTGTTTTCAGTTTAGTCTGCTATGCACATAAAGTAGCACAAACACACAGATAGCTTTAAATGCAAAATTATTCATAATGCTTGATGCAAAAAAATGAAGTTCCCCCACAGCGTGTGCAGCTATAGATTTGACACGCACAACCAGAAAGCAGCCAGTCTCAGAGCTGCTGACTCTTAATAAATACCGTAAGTGTTAAATGCAGAAAAAAAACCTGTGAAATTTATGCGTGCAAACATCTGGAGCATTTGTCTGTGCATCTCCACCTCGCCCCCGTCGCCACAGCATGGATGTCCTCCTGAGGAATATCTGGTTTCTGGTTTGCATGGAGCATCTAGAGCAAGAAGATATCTGAGACTTGTGCACTGCTCTTTTAACATGTGAACTTCTTAGCAAATACTGTGAAATGCTTTTACACACACGCTCCGAGAGTCGGAGAACAGTGAGACAACACTTGAAAAAAAACTGAAAGGTCACAGAGAAACTCAGCTGCTTTTCAGCTGAAGCATAACTGAAAAGAAAGAATAACATTTAGTGAGTAAGTAACAGATGGATGATGAGCCCATGTGTGCATGTGTGTCTTTTTCAAGACTGGGAAAGTTGTGCATGGCATCTTTAAATGTAACCTGAAGTAAAGGAAATTCTGTGCACTCTGTGGTTTATTCTGTGGTCGATCCTGCACTTAAAACACACTCACGACTGTTTGGATTATGTCTGAGCTGCTTGTGTTACACTTTTATTCTGGGTGTGCTTTATGCGTAGGTCGGGGTTAACTGAGAGCACCCATTGGGGGAAAAACTGCTGTAGGGGTTAGTAAAGCAACATATACCAATAATCATGAATAGGGGGGTTGTGATGCTCAAAAAATACTATTAATCATTTTAAAGACTTCCTTTACAACGTAGACTACACTTTTGAAAAACAGTCTCTTGAGCTGTGTTTGACATTGTTCACTCACTCACTGTTCCCTGTATAGTGTTTTTTATAAAGTGAAATATACAGGGAATGGCCCAACAAGATTTCGGACACTACATAGAATGTTTTTTAAACATCACTGCATCAGCAGATGCACTGGATATTCGTTTGACACAAGCGGGCGCATCCAGCATCATGTAAACAAACTGAGCACACAGGAACCTTTGGGCGTTGTATTGATGTTGCATGATAGTTTTTTCAATGTTAAATCCAAATAAACCAGTGAAATTCCAATGATGGGGATGTGTATTTTGTCAGCTATGGTCCTGTGTCATGATTGCAAGCTGTAATAGCCCACAGTAACTGTAATAGTTCGCAAACTCACGAGCTAACCGCTAATTTAGCCATCAGTGGCTAAAGCTGTTAGAATGTAATTCCTCTGAATGTTTTGCTAATTTGGTTCAAGATTTTGCTTCTCGACACAGACGGAGACTAAGGCAAATTCACCTCAGGCTTTTATTATGATATTTTTGGTTAATTCGCTGACGAACTTCTATTAGCTAACATGCTAACTAACGTTAGCAAACCCTTCCGGCTTTACTATTTCTTCTCCTTCGGAAATACATAACCGCATTGCATTGTGGTATGCGGGAGTAAAATGTGGGAAATTTGCTGTGCATTGTGGGTATTTTACAGTTCACTGCAGTGAACAAATATTTCACTAAAAAATTAAACACCTCTTCAAAATGGCGATCATGCTATATAGTGCACTATCTTTGTGATAGGGAACAGTTTCGAACACAGCATTGAGCCCTTGTGCTTCACATGACATGTAATTACAGTTTAACCACAAAAAGTGTTTAACCACTAAAATTCGCCTCAGAATGAGGCGCACTTGTTGGGGGTTTAGAGGTTTGTCTAGAATGATTAAATGATACATATAGTGTATCCGTGTTTTTAATCATATATTTAGAAATCATCAGTCTGGAACAACCTCAGCACCCATGAGCAAGATGAGTGTAATTTGTCACAATTTCAGTGCCCTCCTTTGGACGCATCTGAGTAACTTTGGTGCTACAAAAAGTTAAAGCTGGATCACAAATAAAAAGCTTAGATGTGGATTTTTCTAACTGTCCTGAATGTACCAGCAAGTGTAGGCACGTCAACGTCATAGTGCTTTATCATTAATATTGAAAATGCAAAAAATGTGGAGCCAACAGGGGTTAAATAACTGCTCAGGAACAACTTAACAGGAAAATCAGTAAAGATAAATTTACCTGCATTCATATCAGCTGTCTTGCCCCTGAAAAATACAAGCATATACTGTAGCGAAGGGGGAGGAAGTGAGTCTTGAACCCAGGTCATTAGGACTGCAGGGGATGACGCTGATCAGTCAGCCGAAGGGTTAACCTGTTGGCCAAGAGCTTAGGCATCACGTTTTTCAGGATCAATACATAACAGTTTACATATTAATCTAGTATGAACGTCATTCAGCTTGATTGAACAGTAAGTGGCTATACAGTGTAGCATCAAACGTGTAGGAACATAAATCATACAATCAACATGGCTGTTTTCCACACAAATTAATCCTTCATTACTGCTTTTTTTTCCCCCTCAAGGGCAGCCACTAGGGTTCCATTAAGCAGAAATCCTGCAGAATATAAATAAGTCTGTTTTGTGCTTGCATGTCCCTGCACATGCCATTTTAATGCTATAGATGAGCTATGAAAGGCTGCACCTCTGTGGGCTCGTGCTGACCGTTTGCCTTCAAGTAGCTGTTGACAATTTGTAAAGGCGGCTGAGCAACTACTGCAGGCGGCTTTATGCAAATCTTCCTTCTGTGTGCACCTTGAAATATTAAAATACATGCTCGTCAAATTGTGTCACGAGCCAGAATGTAAATGATGGAAGCAGCTAACCTCCCGAACCACATGATTCACAGTTATAACCGAATGTGTATTAATGCACATTACAGTCAAACCACACGGTACACAAGTGTGGGAGAGGATTAGCATAAAACCCACACGTTTCTCATAAAGTGCATGTTGTGAAGTTTTGAGTGAGACTGTTAGGGCACCTGAGAAGGGAGGTCTTTAGAGCTGTAAGTGTGTGTGTGTGTGTGTGTGTTAGTTGTTCTTTGTTGGTTTAAGCTAAACCGAAATTTGAATTTTCCTCACATATTATGTCAGAGGAATATTTATCAAAATTTATACGGATGATTGCATTTTTTTTTCACTCACTCTATACTCACACACACAATCTGTCCTCAAACTGTATTAAAAACAAACTTTGGCCTCAGCCTTTCGTACAATAATCACCTTTTACTTCTTTTAACTTCATAAAAATTTGGACTATCCTTTAAATGTATTAATTTCTTTCTAAAACTTGCATAATAGTCTGTGATTATTTTGTTTACTTTTTACATTGTTGAAAATAATTTCCTCGAACAAGATCTTTTGCCAGTGGGTCCGATAACCTGACTGTTTTGTCTTCCCTCAATACTTGATTTGAGTGTTACAACAAAATGTTGTAACACTCAAATCAGTGTTTATTGAAGCAGCAAATTAGCAAACACATGTTATGTGTTTGGCATCCAGGCTCCAACCTCATCACTCCCCGCAGATAAGTTTACATAGATGTAGAAGAGTGATGAGCAAAACATACTGAACTTCCAGTCGGAGCCTGCAGGTGGACGCTGGGGTGGCAGGTGGGGCTTAAAGAACATGAAGTGGTGCTGACACATGGTAGCAGTGACAGGCAGAGGGGGAGTTTGGAGTTTCTTGCATTTTAAATAGACTGCCAAATTGAGAGAGTGCGAATGGAAGATGTGGAGAGTGGGGCATGTGATGTGTCACATGTGCACAGCAGTGCAGCTCGAGTCGTCTGCCTGAACTAGCTCGCAAGCGTCGCTCCATTTATGGTGTTGATGGGGCTTCAAATGTAGCAGTTAGCAAGTTGCTGATGGTGACAAAATGAAAACAATTAGGAATAGCAAGAGAGATCTGACGATTTAAGGTTGACTGTCGCTCCCTGGGTCCTACCCCTCGGCAGGGCCTCTCCATTTTGCGCACACCTGTGGAGGGTAGTGTGTCCCATTTCTTTCGGGGACCGAGGGGGAGTGTTGATCTAGCTCTCCGAACGGAGTTTTCAGACGCGGATTCCAAACGTAGGAAGAGACCCAAAATCGACATATCAGCTTCATAATGCGTCGAACACGTCTTCCACTCGCCTCATTTCTTTTTCATGTATTAAGTAAACGGATCATGATGATAACAGCTGGTAACACGACTGCTGGCACCAACACTGTGGAAATCTACGGCCCCTCGCTGTCGTGCTATGTATCAGCCGCTGCTGATGACGTAATGAGTGGTGTCCCGTTACCTAGGTAAAGTTTTCAGCCCTTCCCCTTCTACTACGCTGTGAAGGGACACTACTTTTTTTGGAGGCTGCTCCAAAACTAGGGGTAATTGGGATTCAGCATAATTTTTTTCTTTTAACAGAATTTGAGGGATACTGTGCGGCAACTCTGTTGTGCCCGATCATACAGGTGTGCACCAACAAAATCTGAGGTATGACATCGTTGGTTGGAACTGAAATTTCGCTGTCATGGCAAAAAAATAGACAACTGCTTTGCAAAAAAACACACCAAATTTCTCAGCAAAAGTAAACTTTAATTCCACTTTGACTTTGAATAGCAAAGGCGGAAGTAATGGGAGGTGTGTGTATGTATGTGTGTGTGTGTGTGTGTGTGTGTGTGTGTGCATGCGTGTGTGGGGGGTTAACCCCAGCCTGGGTTCCCTGCATACTAGGAATTTTCCCGAGCCTCGATGTGGACACCAAAATCAATATCCATCCAATAACTCGATCCTGAAGTATGTAAAACTCATGCGAAGGTGCCCTGTGAGCAGAGGAAGCCTCGACTGTGGCTCGACTGTAGCTGGAGGTTGTTTCTCCTCCCAAGACTCTGAATGTCAAATCTTTTTTTTTTTTTTTTTTTTTTTGGTGTTGTTTAATTAGGGAATGCTTATCATAGGCGCATGGCACGCTACTGAGGGGTGACAACACCCCAGTGTTGTAAAATTAATTATATCACTAATGTGGACCCTGTGCATGTGAAATAGCTGAACTCTCCCCAAATAGCTCATTAATCTTCAGACAGCCACTCCTGGGCTAGGTGAAGTGGTCTTGAATTTCAATACCCACCCTTGCTGGTGTAACCTTTCCCTCTCTCCTTCTCTTGCTCGAGCAACCGAGAGGGAACGGGAGCATCGGAGGGAGAATAATATTGTCTGCAGCAGTATCTCTAGCACTTCTCTCTGAGTCATATAATTATATACACCTACACAGTTTGCCTAAACACACACACACACACACACGCCCAGGCTTGGAGTTGAAAGTGGAGTACACCTGAGAAGTGCTGATGTATCCGATGTTTATTAAAAAAGATGCTGCGCCTCTGTGGCATAAACAAATCACTCTAAATCAAATTGTCCAGGTAATAATAGTTCCTCAATGAAAAATGGCCAAACTAGACCCATCGAGTTATTTCTGGCACGTTCAAAAGTTGATCTGAGGTGAACCGACGTCATTATTAGCAGTGGCAAAAGAGAAATTTAATCCAAAAAAAAAACTGAGATTCAAGCTGCCTTTAACCTGTAGATGCCTTGAATTACGGAACTTTAGGTTTACAGAGGACCTTTTACCACAACCCAAAAAAAAAAAAAAAAAAAAAGAACTCATTATCAGGCTGAACCTTGAAGAGCTGCCGTGATCTTAAAACTGAAAAATCCAGTCTTGTTCCTCATTAAGTGCTCCTGCATGCTTCATAACATCAGTTACAATACTCAGCTGTTAGCAGGTCAGATGTCAGCCAAGGTTGTTCTTCAAAAAGTATTTGGTGTTTAAAAGCTAAAAAAAAAAAAAAAGTCCTTCTAAAATTCCCCTTCTTCAAAATCAAAGTACACTGCTTGAAAGGTTAAAATTCTGAGTGCTGTTTTGTCTTTAACACCTGAAAAAGACAAAACATTGTAGGTTTTGTTGAAATAATGTCTATACATGATTGATACATGACAGTATTTCAGCCCCAACTCCACAAAGTAGCTGCAAGGATGTTTTTGATCACATGATCTTAAGATCAGTTGTCATTAGAAAGTAGATGTACAAAAAAAAAAAGTGTTTAAGTAACTTAAAGGGATGCTACACCAATTCGATTCAGATTCAGAGAACTTTTATTATCCCGCTTGGGACAATTCTCTTGGTCCGGTGCTCCAGACATTCAAGACCACGTAAACAGACATAAAAAAACACAAGATCCACAATAAAAAAAACTACCAAATAAGACTGAAGGAGAATCATAATAAATGAATGAAGTCAGAGTCAGAAAAACAACAAATAAAAACAGTTAATCCAAAGTCCATAAAATTCTGTTGATAAGTAAAGTGCAAAGGTGCAAAGTGACCAAAGACCTGTGGTTGAGTGGACATGTTGTACAGACTGATGACCTGAGGAATAAAAGAGTTCTTATACCTCAATTAAGTGTTGCACTTCGAAAAAGCTGAGGAATTCGTAAGAGACAGATAAAAACAGAGCAAGATCAAAACATCAGAGGCCAAAATACACAAACTTTTACCATTTATTAAGTGTCAAGCTCCAACAATGCTAGGTCTTACTTTTCCCGTACTTCAGCGTTAAACTGTATTTCATTAGAAGTCTCCTGCCTCCTTAATAGTAACTTCTTTCAAACCCTTTACCTGCAGTTTCTGACACAGCTTTCCTGTTCAGAGCAAATGATGACATTATACACCGTTTCAATACGCAACATCATTTGAAAAGTCACAAAAATTGCACTGCCCCCCTTAAAATCTCTTGTTAATGTTATTTTTAACCTTGAAAACAGCTGACTTAATTTTAAATCAAAGCACTATTACTGACATGTGGAAAACTTCAGAACAACCACTAAATGGGCCTAGACTGGACAAGACTCCTCTTGTCAAACTGCCTTCTCCAAGTAAATACTGAAGTTTAAAAACTTGAATATTTGTATACTCCAAGTCATGTTTGCTACAGGATCTGTCTGTGGTCCTGATTCGGTCCAAAATTGTTCTGTCCATCTGGATGCTGTTCATTGTCCGGGATCGGGTCGACACAGTTCAGACCATTTGGTTGCTGTCCATGGTCCTGATTCAGCTCAACAATGCTCGGCTCATGCTGTTGCTGTCCGTGGTGCTGATTCTGCTCAACACTGGTCAGTCAGTCTGAACGCTGATGTTCTCACTGAAATCCCTCCTGCAACTCGTAACAGTGCCATTTTGCACCCAAAATTCACTTTTCTCACCATCCTCTCTCAGGTAAAAAGTTTAACATCAAGGACATCATCTCATGTAATACTAAGAACGTTATTTATGCTGAAATGTCCACATGGCCTAGCCTATGTGGGCAAAACAAGCAGAGCCCCTAAAACTAGAATCACAGAACACAGAAGTGCCATCTGTAACCAGGATGTGACTACTCCAGTTGCCATGCACTTTAAAAAAGCCCAACATGACATTTATACATTCAGATACATTGCTATTGAGGTGGTAAAAATCCCCGTACAGGAGGCAATATTGTCACATTGCTCCTGAGAAGAGAACTATACTGGATTCTCACATTAGACATCCTTACTCCAAGGGGTCTAAATGAAGATTTTAACATCAGACCCATTCTGCAAAAACTGATCGTTGTGTGTGGATTATTTTTGGTGCTTTGCATCCCTGTGATATATATTAATATCTGTAAACTGTTTTCTCCATGCCCTTGTGTGAAATCTATTATATTGTAGACTCAGAAATAATGTACTGAGGTACATACTTTCAATATAGAGGGGCCTGACCTATAGAGGGTATGACAGTGTCTTTAACCTGATGTTTTTCTATATGGGAGTTCTGAGGGTCCTTTATATACATGTAAGTTTGTAAATATGTATTATATCTTTAGTCATTTATCCTCATTTTAAGTAAGTC
>JAPQLA010000016.1:11756753-11767281 GCA_029822935.1 Naso vlamingii
ACTCACTCACTCCTACATGTTTTGACGTAGCTTCTTAAAGAGAGACGGAGTGGTGGGAAATAAGCGATGAGGGATGTTAAGACGCACAATGCTACATCCTGCATGTGACAACTTTGAGAATTTACTTGATTGTGTATGTTGCACGTGCTTTTTTAAGAGCCTCTGTGAGTGTGTGTGTGTGTGTGTGTGTGTGTTCAGATGCATCAAATATTAATGGGCACACGGTCGCTAGTGAAGCCTCATTATCACAATTTCTTTTGGGGGAAGAATACAGAAGAGAGTTTCTTTCATTGCTACAACTGCTGAGTTGCAAGCAAAGGCGGGCGCTAAAAATAGCCTCAAGGTTTCACACGCCCTACACCCAATTCTATGCTCTCACACTGGGTGGAAGAGGTGGAAAAGTATGTTTTTTTCATACCGGATTTGCTCATTATTATTCAGCAACTATGTGGACTATTTCTCTTCATTACAGCTTTTAAGCGTTTAGCCAAGAATGACTCGCCTGTGCTGGCTCAGCTTTCAATAACAACCTTCCTGAATGGATTAATTCCTGTCTATCACTTGGCTAATGGTTACCCGTGGCTCTGCTAGCCAAGTGCACTCCTTTCCATTTCCACTCAGAATAAGGAAGAAGCTATAACCTTGTTCATGTTAGCATGGTGGAAGAGAACATGTTTCTCCCTTTGCCGGTGGCAGCATTCAGCTGACGTTCATTAATATTAGAGGCAGAGGAGGAGAGTGAGTGAGAGAAAAAGATTCAGCGGTACATTAGCAGCCAGATTTATTGACGTCTTTGCGCCGTGGATGTGGCAGGTGCTCTTAGGCTACTTGTGAACAGCGGAGCTCCCCTCAGCTCCTGCCTCTGGAGATAAGTTTGCAGGGGCGGGAACGCACACACGCTGCATTCTGTCAAGGTTGCTGAGACGTTGCAGGAACTTTATGAATGTTCTCTGTCTTGTCAGGGCACAGTGTGCAGCCTCTCTCTGACAGCGGGCACAGGATGATTGAGGGTCCGCGCTTGGCGTTGCCAACGGTTGAAAATCACCTGCTGGACCTGTGGCCAGACCTTGAAAACAGACTAAGACCACTTTTTGCAGCCTGTAAGTCATATTTTAAATCTCTCAAACAAAAGCAAAAGCGAGTGCTCATCCACTTTGGTGCAGAGCTTTAAACACAAGGCCACATCATTCTAACTACGGATGAAGGAAGGACAAAAGAGAATAAAATACCACCTGTGAAACTTACGAAAAACCGTAAAACCTTAAAAACAGATCTTTTAATATAACACTCCCTCTCTCCCTCTTGGTGGGTGAAGCTCAATTTACAGTCATAAATCAGCGCAGCAAAGCATCTCTCGTTACTTAGTCTGACATTTATTTTCTATCGTCTTGACAACGCAGTTCGCAGTGTGACAAATCAACACCAAATCAGTTTAATTCTCTACAATCCCTCATGTTGTAGCTTGTTTATCAGTCAAGTAGCCTCTCTTTGGCACTCATTGCACACACTGCTGTGTCTCTTTACCTCATCTGTTTGCTCGGCAACATCAATGATGCCTAATTCATGCCGAAAGGCCCATACTATGTTTTTTAACACGGCAAGACGAAACACTGTCAAGCCACGGCGTGCAACTCATTAGTTTTTTGTTTTATGAGACACTTTGAGATTGAATCAGACGGATGTGCGACATCAATCCTGTTGAAATTGCAAGAGAAGACATGAAAACGTAATATTAGATGAATGTAATACAGTATATACACTGTACATGTGCAATAATGGTCTTGAGTTTCTTACTATAGACTGCCGCAGGATTTATCTCTTGGTGCAACCCTGAGCCACAATCATAACCCTTTCACCCCAGCTCATATGTCTCCCAGGCCTGAGGCGAAACTGCCAGCTCCATCACTTCCTGGATGTGAACTGATGTATGGAACGACGCATCGGTTCAATACCATTTAATTGTATTAGGCCTAAAGTATGAGATTAGTCTCCAAATCTGTCCAGAAGAAACAGGGATGCTATGTGAGCGCCGGCGGTGGCGTACTAAATTGATGTGAATCCGACACACTCTAACGGGGGGAAAAAGCCGACTCTGGTCTCAGGAGATAATGACTGCTTGGTTTGTTTCTGCGGGTCAGCCTGGCCATTCCAGGGAAAAAAGGGAGGTGTAGTCATTGATGTGTCAAAACTATTTATCCCCCATCATCACCAAATATCCCATGCAACTTGATTTTCATCCCTGTACCTTGCTTAAAGCTCTGAGACAAGTCGTCTGGTATGACGCTTGTGAAATAAATTAGAAAAGGGAAGGGGAGAATAAATCACATTTTCATTGGATTTCGTAGCGAGGGAGCCTCGGCAAGAATCAAAGGAATGAGCTTAGGCTATGAAACGCCATCTATTCTTGGATTGTGTTCGTCCTATATTTTTTGGAGTTGCTGCGTTGCTGCAGAGCATAAATAATATGCTGCTATAGGGGGCTTTTGAAATGGTTTTGTGTCGTATGAAAGGCCTCGGTGTCCATGGTGAGACTACCCAAGAAAAAGAGAACGGGGACAGGCATTTTCTTTTTCCAGTAAGTGCACCCAACCCATTGGAAGCTTACTGTACATACAGTACAAGCTCATTTATCCGTCTCTTTATTTCCTTCTGTGCAGCACATAGATCACATTGTGTCATCCTTAAAATTGCCTGAAACAAAGCATTTTTCTGTCTCTGTGCTTTGCATGTGTGGGAGTGCGCTGACATGCGAACGCGCCAACCGATCTTCAACACTATGCACAGATTTTGTAATTCAAACGCAAGAAGCATTCTGGGTT
This sequence comes from Naso vlamingii, assembly GCA_029822935.1. Taxonomy (NCBI): domain Eukaryota; kingdom Metazoa; phylum Chordata; class Actinopteri; order Acanthuriformes; family Acanthuridae; genus Naso; species Naso vlamingii. The sequence goes on from JAPQLA010000016.1 coordinate 11,759,573, forward strand.
TCTAAATCTCCACCAATCGATTGAAGCTGTGGGTATCATAGCAAAGGCAGGGAAAGCCACCAAATATTTAATACACAACAAACATATCAGCCGCTAACAGCTGAGAATGGATTAGGCCATCTTCCTGAAAGTGAGCGCATATTTACCGACACAAACAAAGCAGGGAGCATATTACCAGGATACACATTTCTCAGTGCCAGCATATGAATGTTAAATTAGACTATATGGAGGTTTGGAATGGCTGTGACATTTGTTGCGAGAAGGAAAAAAAATAAACAATAATGTTGCATACAGTGCCGCACATTTAAAGGTTCAGAGAATATTCTCTTGGTCAATGACAGAACGTTTATGGCTAAGTCCAGCACTTCTGTTTAGATAGTGACTGTTTTTGTCCATGCATTTCAACTGGGTGAATACATTCTAATGCTGGAGTTTTCGTCCCAGCAGACATTAAAGCTTTGCCATCTGTGCAAAAAACTCCTCCCAGCAGATGCCGAAATAATGACATTTCTCTCTCGTACTTGTTTGTTTGTCCCTTTTTCCATCTGAAGGCATTTTGATAGAACAGCACCTGCCACTGGTAAACAGGAAAAACAAATGGGGCCCTGAGCTCATGGATGTAGATGGGTATTGTTTTTTATTGATTTCCATTGGCTGAGGAGCTGGTGACAGGGAGTCTCCACTCGTCAGGGCAGCTCATCGATTAGCCGAGGACGAGCAGCAGGGGTGCGTAAAGGGGTCAAGCGTGCAAGTGCAAAGAGTTGGAATGCGGCCTGTTGGAAAGGCAGAGCACCGCCGTGATCCCTGACACCGGTAATTAACGTGTGAAATGCGGTCAATTCCTCTGCGGATGGAAAAGGGCTGTTGCAAAGTCAACATTTTGCTTGCATAAGGGAACGGTCTCACATGCCCGAGCACTTAAAGAATTAAAAGTATCCATCGGTCGAGCACAAACAGCCACATTGTAGCCCAAAGTCAGGCAGGTGGTCACACTTGCTGTTGGAAAAAGATCTTGCAAGCTCATTGAAAGTGCTAACAAAGGATGATTAACTATAAAAAAAACCTCTGTAAATAATAAATCCTCATTCTGTTGTTGTAAAAGTCTGTTCTTAGAGGACAACAGTACACTCAGAGGTAGGTGAGACAGATGACATTTTGAACCCCCGCAAGGACTGAATCATTACAAGCACCTCCCCACTGGAAGTGTGGTGGGATCAGCAATATTTCACACTGACAGAAGGACCTGACAGCAGGCGTCCACACACACACACACACACACACACACACACGCGCACACACACACACACACACACACACATATCCGACTCCTCTTCTGCTTTTCATTTATATATTTCTGTGTCTCTTTCTTTACCCCCCATAAATTTGGGAGTTGCCAGATTGGATCAAAAGCACATCGACTTCAGATGTACTCTTTTACTCGATCGCAAACTTCTCCAGTTGAAGTGGTGTGCTCACACACACACAGAAAAAAAAAAGAAAAAAAAGAGGCATGTGTGATTAGAAATTTGAAACTCGACAGACTTTCCCGACGTTCTCCTTTATGTTTCTAATCAGCATCTGAATGTAAATGCATCTTTGGCTCGAGCTGCAGCGATAGGACCGGCATCAGTATGTGTCTGCTTAACACCAAAGTGTTTAAAATGCCCGCTGAGTGCACCTCTATCTTTTTCCCCTCTCTGCTCCTCTTTCTTTCCTCTGACTTTGTTGCTGATGTATATGCAGAAGGCACAACATTAGGACTTGGGTTTTGCTGATTGAACCCATTTGCTGCAGACTCTTGCCTCCATCCCGGCACCCATTAGATAATACCTTATCGCGCAACAGTTCGCTCGTACCTCTTGTACATCTTACAAAGAAGATGAGCTCATTTGATCTGAATACTCTGTTCTTAATGCATTTCTTTCCTTGCACTATTTATTTCCATTTGGGCCTTTCCTCCCCCTGAGGACCCATGAGTAGTGCATCACTCTGTGCTTTGGGCGTTTTAATACAAAAACACAAGTAGTCTCGATTTGACTCCAGGGCAAGTTGCTATCCTTGCCCCCTCTCCTACCTTCTACTCCCTTATTCTAACCTCCTTTTTGGCACCACTGAAATGAAACAAGTTGGAAGTAACGGCTCTGTCTTTGGCAGCGCCTCTGAACATCGGAATTCCCCAAACAATCGAGGCGTATTAGCTTTGGAAGCTACTGACATGGAATGATGTTTGCTGACAGAGATCACACTAAATCACTAAGGAGGAGTCTTTCTCTTGTCTTCTGTCTCGTCAAGAAGAGGACCCCTCTGCTTGGGTGGCCTGCATTGCCCTTTGGAAGAAAGACATTCATTACCAATTGTCTTTCAAGTGCAGCACTCTGCATTTGCTGATTAGATATCTTAACTTTTGTGCTACAAAACTGAAGTTCGTCCATTGTTTTACAGATTTGCTTGGAGGATTTGTCTGTCAGTGAGTGATTGTGCCATGAAAACTGGCAAGAACTGGTCCCTTGGGAGCGAGTTGCCAAGAAAATATGTAAATAAATAACTTCATTGATTTCTGTTGGTGTTGAAACATAATTGTAAGACTTGCCAACACTCTCAAACACACTTGTCTTCCACGCTAGTAGAAATTAAACTTTAACTCGGCAGCAAACTCCTCAAAACTGATCCCACTATCAGCAACCATGAGCAGTCACTTGTACCATTTGCTGGGATCAATTAGGCTGATTGGCTTAGGCTCTGTCTTGGCCAGCCCAGGGGGTTGGCGGTTGCAGACAAGTTGTCCAATTAAGTAAGCACAAGTACTTGCCAATAATAGCTGAATAATGGGCCTTAAGGGGAGCGTGATTCATCTTCAATGTAAGGCACCAGGGAAGCAGTCATTGAGTGTGTAGAAACCATAGATTTCTCTTTTTAGATTACAATCAATATCAACCCCCATGGCTTTGACAACAGCCTCGATGATGGATTAGACTGTAAAGAAGTTGGTATCCTGGGTTGATGCCAATAGTTATTTTCGGACCCGCTCTACCAGCTTATGGCGTGCAAATGTCAACATCTGCTTTTCAGAAGAAGTGGAGGCAATTAGACCCAAAAGTTATTATCGGCAAATGATTTTTCTTTACTTGTTTAAAATGCCAGATGCTTGAAATTTCATGCATTGCAGCATTAAAATGTCGCGGAGATGTCAAGTGCTACATTTGGCGGCTATGCTTATCTTAAGAATGTGATGTCCTGTTGTTCTTTTTGGTCTGATCGGCATGAATTGATTCAAGGACAAGCACTCAGTTGGGGAAAAAAAAAAAAGGAACCAAATCACTCCAATTATATCCAGCTAGATGGGCTAATGCTATCAGAGACTGCCAAAGACCGACAACCAAGAATATCTTGGTGTTATACATGTATTTGAAGTCCAAGTTTACTCCCATTTTGAGCTACTTTCTATGACGAGGCCAGAAGCAGTCACTGTTATAGCATCTTTTTTTTTTTGCTCCCTCTTTTTGCCCCTCGAGAGTCTATAATAACAGTCAATAAGTAATTGAAAGGCTCTCATTTCTACTGACATCACATCCAGCGCCCATCTCCCTCCCCTCTCTTTCACTCTCTGTATCTCTTTTGTCGATGTGTCTAATACTGGCAGGTTTCTTAATGCCACATGTAAGACGCTGTAATTTAATGCGTCGGGTGTGGCGTCTGACAGTCGCGTGTTTAATCTCTCCCTGTCGAACGCTTGTTAGTGCCACCACCTGATCATAGGCCCGAAGTGGGAGATGCCACAGCGCTCACAAAAGGACCTTTTGAAAATGAGAGAGAAGAGACAGAGATGAGCAGGAGGACGACTGCCATCTTTGATGCGTCCTTTTATCTCCCTTGCTTCCGTTCCCTGTATTTATCATATATATTATGTGATTATTCAGGATGTGACGGTGTCATAATGAGGAGGGGAGGAAGAAGGAGAGACAAATAGAATTGGCGCTTTTCGCCGAAGTAATATCACACCTCCACAATGTTACTTGTGCATTCATCTCAGATGCTGCTCTCCAACCCGCCCCTCGCTCTGCTTGTACGTCGGCGTTGCTCCGTTGATCTCAAACGCTGTTCATATGAGTTGCTACTGGGTACTACTGCACTTGGTTACCTCTCTGACTTATTTTTCTATTCCTCCGCTCTCTCCATTTTTTGCAATCTCTCTCTGCTTTGAGTCTCTCTGTGTGCATTGGCTGAAGGGGGGGAATCATGTAACAAACCTGAATGTTTTCCTTTCTATCGTTTTATTTTCATTCCTTCTTTCTATTCTCTCTCTTACTTCCTCTCCTCTCCCGGGGGGCTCTCTCCGGCCAACCGTGCACGTACAGCTTATCGGGGTGGGCAACAAAACGGACGACATAAGCAGGGGAATGCACGCTCGTACGTGTGTGCAGGCACATCCTTTCCCCCCGTGCACTCGTTCCCATGCTGATATCGAAGCTGTCAATCAGGATGGCATGGGAAACGTGCACTCCGGCAAAGCAGCCACTGAGGAATAATATAAATCCTCTGTGCAGATGTGGGCACCCCAACTTCCCGGTATCTCCTCCTCCCCACCTTTGCTTCCACCAGACACTCTGTCCTCTCTCCATGTTCATCCTCCTTCGCAACACAGTTTAATCCCTCTTTCACAAGAGGGTACTTGTTTCTTTATGTACTAACTGTACTGGTTGCCAGCAGATAATTGTTTAGAAGACATGCTGCCATTTTAGTCAAGATTTAGAACTCCGACACAGGGGAGGCGCAGAGAGGAAAGCTAGTGACATGTGTCGCTTGAATCTCATTAGATATTTGAACATCAGGGCTGCATGAGTTTTTTTTTTTTTTTTGCTGACCACAATGCCATACAGTTACCAGCGGGGCATTATGGGAGAAAAAGCAATTTGCTGCGGCGAGGCTCAATGGCCTCATGAATCAAGCCAATATGGACAAGGCGAGAGCAGTTAAGAGTCCAGTCCCTGCTGCCTGGAGATTTCACTTAATGCAGCTCCTCTAACAAAAAAAAAAAAAAAAAAAAAAAAGTCACACCTCGTAGTCCCTCAACCTACAGGTTAATGTGCTTTTGTGTTGCCTCGTTGTCGCCTGACACGGTTTTACGCAGCAGGATTCGACAGTTCGCCATGAAACTTTATTGATGCACCTGCGCAAGTCGAGGAGCTCGTAAAAGGCACTGATGATCTGTAAATTATAACCAGTCTTATCGTTTTTAAGAGACACAGTAGGTAATGCGCTGGCCTGTTTGCTTCCAAAACAATAACTTGTTTGCTGCGGGCTGTCAAGATAGAGATAAAACACCTGTAATACCCCACTGCCAACCCCCTTCCTGGTAGGTAGCGGCGCCGCTGAAGCTGCTGAAGATAATGATGGCAATCAAAACATTGGCACTAATAGTGATGATAGCGCTAATGAGGACACTACCTGGGAGGCTGTTTGCTTAAGCTGTTTTCCCGGCTCGCCCTGTGGGACCAGAGAAGAGGGCCTGATATCCTGCTGCAGCGGTCCCACAGTGGTCTCCAGCATGTCCTGAAAGGCCCTCGTCGGCACTGGCTAACTGCTAATACGCACTGCTAATTACAAACAGGGGAAATGAGGTAACAGCGAGAAAGCCCCGAGGGTCTTGGAGATGCACCCAGACTCCGCTCCCTCTCTGCTTACACCCCCCCTCGCCCTCTTCCTCCCCGGAGGGTCACGGTTTACAGCAAGTTTCTAAACAGCTTTTTCTTTTTTCTGACGCCCTCAGGCTGTTGTGAGAGTTAGTCAAAAAACACACAAGGGTGAGCAAGGAGGAAGTAACCGGGCTTGTTGTTGTTCTCTGAAGCCCTCAGCCTCTCTGTGCGGCAATTAAAACCTGAAATATTAGTCTGCAGAACGGCTGCATTAATGATCAATGTGGAGAAGGAGAAGTGGAAGCAGAAAAAGGACAGAAAAAAGCTCTTAAGCTTGTGTATGTTGATGAAAGCTATTTATATACTGTATTTTGTGTCTGCGAACAAAAGTATGAGGGAGGAAAAGAGGAAAGGGGGTGGGGGATTACAATGTTGTGGGACCACCTTTGTAATGCTAAATCCCATTCCTAATCTGCCAGTATTGATTGGCCATCACAAGCATCCATTTACCAAACAGAGGACTGTGGGGGAATTAGGGGATTGTGCGAGGGAGGAAGGTGGGGGACGAGGCAGCGCAGGGCACTCCCAAATGGCTGACACTGGATAAAGCGAAAGCCAGCATCACTGAGCCTGCGCAGAAAGAAAACAGCAAATCGGAGGATAATGCTCTCCCTCTCATCTACTGTTTCCAACTGCCACAAGCACAAGGGAGAGCATAATCGCCAGAGCAAGACTGAGCGAAAAAAGAAAAAGGGAAAAGGGTAGAAATGAGCCCTCCTGCCTCAGTTTTGGCTTGGATATCTGGCAGTTGCCCTTTAAGAGTGAGAGTCTGCAGGGTCCAATTGGAGACTGGAGCCCAATCCCCTGTTCGGTCATTAAAAGCGGTTTCTAGAATGGCATCCATCTGCTGCTCCCTCATTACTGCCGTGAGTGATGGTGGTAATGTTCCTAAATACGGTACTGGCGAATTGTCATTGTGACCCTTGACTCAGGAAGTGGACACCAGCCGGCTAATGATGCCAGCGTGTAGACAGAAGTGAGCTCTGGGTTTCCAATTGGACTGGATTGCAGGTGGTGCATGTGGTCGCATCATTAAGCTAAAACGACTCGTCCTTCCGGTGATGCGTCCGGCCTCGCCGCCGTGATTGTGTTTGGGGATCGGTTTGCGCGCGCACCTGCTCGACTCGAAGCGAGGGGAGGTCGCAAACTTAGCCCAGGATTGCTCGACGCCGTCGAGTGTCAATCAACGTCGTCTGGTTCCCTCCCCCCACTCCCTCCGGACCTGATTCTTTTCTCCGCCGCTTTTGACAGATGGAAAACTCAAATGTGTGAAATGAGTAATAAAGCGTTGCTAAAGAGCTAAGCTGTGACTCAGCAAACGGCACATTCACTGAGGATAAAAGCCTTTCTCCACGGCAGCCATTTTGATTTCACATCCACGACGTCAAGTTGAGGCTGGCGTTATTTTCTCCTCAATAGGCTTGAAAATCTCTCCACCGCTCTGAATTTTTTCCCTCTAAACTCCCCCCTCCCCCCCCACCTCTTCATCCATAGCTGCAGCGTTCACTCCCATTAATTACCTGCTTACAGAGGCTCTGCATTACTACTGCCAACAGAGCTGGAGCTTGAGTGAGAGTGAGAGTCACACATGTTCTTCAGGCTTGTGAAGAAATACCTTAACATGCCCCCCCCCTCCCAAAACACACACGCACACACACACACACACACGCACACACACACACACACACACACATACACACACACAACCAAACGATTCCTTGTTGTTTGCTTGAGACAATCGGTGCTGCGTACAAACAACTTCATATGCATGCAGCAATGAATCTGAATATGCAAATAGATACAGTAAAGTCGACAAAAGCACACAGCACACAAACGCTGGCTTGTATGTACACACACACACACACACACACACACACACACATATGAATATTACTCATCACTCCAAGGTGTGAGGTGTCCTATTGTCGAGTCTATTTACCTGGAAGAGAGATGAACCTTACAGTACACTACGGACTAATGAGCTCATTCTCTCTGCAGCCTAATCCCCTAAGCACA
>JAPQLA010000016.1:11836482-11848143 GCA_029822935.1 Naso vlamingii
CACACACACACACACACACACACTGGCACACAGAGGATATTGAAACCCTCTCAGGCATGTCGCTGTGCGTGTGCCTGGCGTGCAGGATGATGGAGAGGCTGAACTGTGGAGGCCCCGTTTGCTCTCCTCTGCAGCCCTCAAAGGATGCACAAAAACACACACACACACACACACACACACACACATAACATGCATCTGTACTGTACACCCACACACACACTTTATCACACCCTTACACATTCACATCCACCAAATGTGCGTGCACCCGCTGAGTACACATGCACAAACTTTCGCACAGGTCCCCCCAGGCTTTGATGGATGGTCGGTGAGTGCTCTACCTCCTGTTTCATACACATATAATCTCATTTGGGGGCCACATGGTGGGAGCCGCACCAAAACAGGGCTAATAGAAGCAGTCAAGCTGTCCTACTCCTTCCCAATTCAAGTCATATCCATTATATTCTGCTGCTTAGCAAATATGTATGACTGCAGCCTGTTAATAGAAGGCTATATCCTTTGGACAAAAAAGGCAAAGCTTTCGGTTGCATTATTTATCCCGGACAATTCTTAATGTGTCTTATGCAGTCAGGAGATCTCAGCACATCTTAATATTTTAGCAGGTTCTTTGTACAAAAGGAGAGAGGTCAAAGTCAAAAGGGGGAAGTATGAGGTAAGAGAGAGCAGGAATGTTCATGTGTGCCCGAACCTTAAATAAAATCAATGTGCACCTGAACTCAGGGTGAAGGTTGCACCTAATATATATTCTTCAATTACACTTTGAGCTTGTCAACAACGCTCCGTAAGCACAAACACACGTCAATCCAAAATCCAGCATTTCGTCTCCGTCCGCATGGGAGACGACGTGTCAGTTAAAGTGTCTTTTTCTTCACCTGTCAGCTCCGCTTAATAAACAAGTTCACTTAGCACTCAGAAGCTTTACAGTCAGCTGCCGGAGCAAAAGGTGGCACTTAGGGGGTAAATTATGGATCAACACATCCGGCTTCCGTGGCTCTTATTCTCGTCTTCACGAAGGACGCGTGTGACAACGCTGGCCGACGCCTGGGAGTTTAAATTGCCGCTCCCTGACATGGTGGGCCACGGACCCTGCTGTCAGTTCCCTTGACACCCTGCACCCATGTGAGCAACACTGACATGGGGGGGTGATTCATCTGATTCATTGCCATGTTTCCCCCACGGCGAGGTAGATGGAGGCACACACACACACTAAGCAGAAACTTTAGTTATGCGAGAATCTGGCATAAACACACAAAAGCAGAGACCCCTCTGCCACCTGTTCGAATCAGCATCAAGAGAACAAATGGCCTGCGACCTTTTCTGCAAAACAACAACCAAAAAAAAAAAAAAATCACATTATTATGGAACTGACTCTGCCAGACATTTTTTGCAATTTTGATGAGCCACAATGTCAGAGTAAACAAAATGCCATTGTTTTGCCTATTAGTCTCCCAAACAACAAGCCTTACGTCTGATCCGTGTTGCGATCCAGCTTGTCGACAGAGAACTATTCCCCAGGGTTGTACGCCAGCGCGGCTAAGTGATGTTCTCATTTAGTTGGCTCTAGCTTCTGCAGTCGATACAAGAGGACAGCTACAGAGGAAAACAACAAGGCTAGCATAGCATATCATAGACCTTGGGAGCCTTGTAAAAGTCAATTTACTGTAAAAACTCCTCCTAACAATTGCCGCAGAAAAACAAGTCTGCAATATGGTGAGTGTGCAGTGATTGATAGTGCCACAGGAAAGGCAAATCTGCAGAAATGACTCGGCTTTATCCTGGTGAGCCCTATCTAATGCGATCGCTGCCGAGTATGAAATGAAATTCCACTTTCGATGACATCAAATTGAAAGAAGCGGCGAGAAGAAGGGGGCATCTCCGACACTGCCACTTACAATCAGCAGCGTGGAGAGCAATCAAGGTGGCGTGCGGCTTAAATTCCTCGTCTGTTTCGTCCCCTCCCTCCTCCTTCTCTCGATATTTTTGGCATCTAATCGTGACAAATGTTATGGAGGAGGTGGGCCTTCTTCAGCTCCTTTAATCATGAGTATTTATTGTCATGTAAAGGCAGCTGAGCTCATTGGCACATGCATTGGATGTGGAAAAGAGAGGAGAGGACAGAAGAAGACAATGGAATGGAAATGAAGCAATACTTCTCATGCTTTCCCCTATAGGTAAAGCAAGTGAAATAAAGCCTCAGTATTAACATATTATGCAGCACAATATAGGAGCCAGCTATAGCAATCTCTCTCTCTGACTTTCTCTCTCAGTGCGAGTGTATCAGGTACGTCTAATCCTTAGATTAGTAATTGCCCTAGAGCCAATGCATTCAAATCACCAAACCAAATTACAGCAGAAAATGCTGCCCGCTGCAATTTCATGAGTATTACTGTGCACTCTTACTCCTTCCATTTTCCTTTCAGAACATAAACAACAAAAGCCTGAGCCGCCATAGATTAAATTAAGCCGTAATAGATCCAAAAAACAATTTTTGATAAAATTAGCCACAGCTGGCGGTGCGCAGCACCACACAAAGGACAAGCGCTAATAATAATGTGGCAATAAACAAACCAGCTCATTGCACATAATCTCATTTCTCAGTCGATGTAAGACTTCCAGATTGTGTTTTTTTTTTCCACCTTTTCCTCACCTTTCACACCCCACGCTGAATTGCAGTGAAGTTGCTATGAAAACAGTTTTTTAATGTTTTGTCGTTCTGATGTGTTAATCCGTCGATTCCTTCCACGACTTTTGCCGCTTTGTGCGAGAAACGTCTGACCCGGGTTCAGATTTCATGATGCTGCAGAACTGAGCAGCTGCTCTGACAGCTTCTCTGCTTTCTCCTTAAGTAAGCTGACCGTAGAAGGTGGGGGAGGACCAAACATGTTTAAGCTCCTGTGGAACCTCTTATCAAGTAATTACCTTATTGAGCTCAATAAGGGACTGACTGCTACAATGAGATAAAATCATGCGAGAGCCACTGGGGGAGCTTGGTGCCCGCAAGACACAAGTAGTGACAAGAATGCATCAAGGTTCGGACAATGATGGCATGATTGCTTAATTAATCCTATGCTGCTGTTTGTATAACTCTGAGGACACCTGGGGCCACTTTCGATTAAGCCAGCTGTGGCTTTTTAAAAGTGTTTGGGCAGCTACATTTTGTTCACGTTCAAACAAATGAGGCCAGAGGCAAAGCACTCCATTTCCATATTGGTTTCCTGATCCGCCCAGAGCCTGAAGGGCAATCACATCCTATGTTTTGGCTACAAACACCACTCAGGTGACCTGCATTTGCATGGTGATATTGTTTGTCCCATGAAAGTGCGGCCGGGTGAGGATTCGCCCTATGCAAATCAGATGCTCCACGGCTGTGTTCAGCTTGTGCTGCAGCTACGAGGAGGCGCGGGGGCAACAGCTGGCCAGAGCAACGGGAGGCGAATGCGAGGGGCCTGGGTTAAGGGCAACGTCCAGTTATGCTTGCTGCATAAGCCCTGAGGCAGGATAACCTGGTATAAGTGTGTGGACTGGAGCTTTTGCCTGCCCTGAGGGCCTCCGCTGCAAGAGCACAGAACACAAGCTGCTGTGGCTCACCGCTGATTAAAAGTGATCCACCTGGGCACGAGTGGTGCTTTGAAGTGCAATGATAAAACAAAAGCTGATGGCTTGCGCTAATTCAACGGCTAAGTGATTTCATTCCTCACTACATTACAGTTGGACAGCATTTCTGGCAGTGGATAGAACAGAAGCTGCACTGCCAAAAGTAATAAAGTTAAGTGTTCTGTTAAGTGCATGCACTACTCATCAGCATTCAGATGTAAGGATTGGACACAGATATGTAAGACGCTGATAGAACAAGTATAAGGTTGCAAAAAAAAAATGGGAAAAGACACGAATAAGTGGCAATCAAAGGAGTTACAGGAGGAGATGAAATGTCAAGTCTGTTGCCCTCCTGTTCAAGCCCTCGACAGCTGCTGGGTGACACGCAGGCTTCCCTCACAGTTAGCTGAGCTTAATGACTGTTTAAATGTCTGATGGGGTAAAAAGGAAGGCTCGCCTCACTGATAAACTCCCTCAGTTGCCTGGTTACCTGCTCGCGCAGGTTGCCTGTGCAGTTATTGTAAGATAGGCGATGAGAGAGAAAGACGAAACCTGATACCTCGGAGATTACAGGCAATGGTCAGCTCTCTCCTCCCCCTCCCTCCCCGTCTTTCTCTCCGTCTCTCCACCCGACCCCAAGTCCCATGTGAAACAGTAGGGGCCATTCTCTACACCGCTAACAGGGCCGTCTTTCTTGTGCCTGTCTCTATCTCTTCCCACAGACGGAAAAAAAAAAGAGAGGGAGTGGTTAAAGAGAAGGGCTTGTGGGCGAGGGCGTGTGTGTGCGTGTTTTCTCTCACACTCATAAAGAAAGAAAAACACCTCTTATCATCACCAATTGCCAGAGATCTTAACAATACACAGGGTAGACAGGTTCAACTGCATCCGTGGCCAAATGTGATAAATACCTCAAATTTAAACTGTGTATTATAAATAAAACTCAAGGAAGTAAAACTGTCACACCTTATTTATAAGAAAAATAAAAAAAAATGAATTATTCATTGATGTAATAATTTCCTACCACTTATTCAGATGTTGCACAATTTTTCCCCTACTAAGGCACACAAGTGTCCTTGATTGCTTATTATGTCTTTAGCTGTAGTGGCACTTACATAAAAACAGCATATTTTTAGTTGCAGCGTCCCTAAAATCAAGAGCATGACCGCTCCACTACTTAATCTAATATAGAGGTGGCTGTTTATTGCCATAATTGGAGCACATGAACACATACCTTTTCCTCAATTAGCTCTCTTGTGCAGCCATTAAATTGCACCCTTTTCACCCCAACAGAATTTATCAACAGCGAGCGTTCACTGAGCCCATGGGATATAAAAGGCAAATTCAATACCTGCCAGCTATATTTCCTAACAGGCTGCACACAATAAACAGGGAAGATATTGCCCAGTAGGCCACTATACACTTTCCTTACTATTCTATTACAATTTGAGCTTCTCATGAAAATACTCCTTGTGCATCGCGACATTGTATTGTCCAAATGCACAGTTCATAAAAGTAACCGCAGCATTAATGTAGAGAGTAAATAAATAATTATATAAGTGGAGCATAGTGACACACAATACATGCTGCTGCTGCTGCCGCAGCAGCAAATAGAGTGCCCTTTTAATTATGCAGGAGACATCCGAAAGCAACAGCACTCCTCACACTCTGGGAAGCGGCTCAGTGAATACACCATATTAGAAGCTGTTACAGACAGAGTAGGGGAAGAGAAGGGATAGAAGTAAAAGGGGGGAGTGAAATGATTTGAGAGGAGAAGTAGCAAGAGGGAGGGGGAGAGGGATATAGAGAGATGAGAGTGGAGATTTAAAAAAGAAACCACTGCAGGAGAAAAGGCACGGCAGAGAGCACCATTGTAAGGGGTATGATGTGGCCAGGGTTGAAAAAAGACAGAGAGTAAAGGGAATACGGAGGAAAAGAAGGCAGCACGGGTGGGTGCAACACATGCAAAGAATCACTGCATAGGGTCAAAGGAGAGTTTGAGCAGGAGCAGGCGACAGTGGGAACGGAATATAAAAACATGACCAAAGAGATATCTAGAGGAAAAGAAGGAGGAAAACCAAAACATGAAATGGAAAAAAGGCAACAATCCAGCTGTGTTCAGAGAGAGAACAGCACTCCAGAATTCTAAAGGAGTAGTACTGACACCAAGTAAAAGAAAGATCAATAATTCATTTGACTGCCGTAGAAAACATATAAAACAAGTGCTCTTTTTTTCCCCCTGAAAACGCAAATCAGCCGACTTCATTATGTATTAACTTTGCTTTTTGCTATTGTTGCACATAACAGTGCGAAAACAGCCAAAAAGTATAAAGCCTGAACTGATAAAAGCACATTTCCTGGAATTTGAATATCACATCGTGCCACCTACACCGTTTTCCAGCACTGCAAATGAAAAAAAAAAAAGGAGCTACTGAAAGGAACAAAGGATGAAAAGCACAGACGGAGAAGTAAGACAAACTGGAGGGCTGGATGAAAAGAAAAACAGGCAGAAAATGGCATACATTTATATGTGAAGGTAAAGATAAAGGAGTAAACAAAGCTGAGGCACAATACAGGACATGATATAAACATGTCCAGTTCTACTACTGGGTCAATTAATTGATGCAAAAGAATGTTAATACGACCTCTAGGCCAGATGTTTCTACCTAAGCCGAGCCTGTAAAACTGTCTCACAAACCTAACAAAGCCATGTTTGTGCTGCATTCACCCTCCATCTACCTTTCTCTCTTATCCTCCTTTGTTTTTTTTTTCTCCCTTTCACAAGAGGACAAGGCAGCCTTGTCACAGACAGAGGGCAGGGCAGGGCTTGACATGGCCAAGGGGAATGTAGCCGGCCCCTGCCTCACTCCCCTCTGGGATAAAATAACTGCTAACCAAACCCCTATGTGAGCTGTCTGCAGCACTCTGACACATATTTGCCAAGGTTAGTAGTTGTGACAACCCAGACAGAAATGGCAGCCTCAACACATGCCGTGATAAAAGTGAAAAAGTTGGCTGTGTTGCGTCGAGTAGTATCAATCCCCCTTCGTAAGCTAATCTGAACCTTTCTTTTCTCCTTTCAATATTACATGTGAATGGCACTCCAAACCAAAGCAGATCAATACGGCTAACTTGACACACATTAGCACCATAAAGGCAACAAGACTACTGAGACTAGCCCTGTCAGAAAGCATTATGGTGGAGAGAACACTAAGAGGAAGAAACAGAGGACATTTAAGAGTGGTGGAGGGGGAAAAAAAAGAACATGGAGACGTGTCTTCTTACCTGTTTGTTGTACTTGTTGATAGTTTGACTGCTGTATTCGGAGCAATGGTCAGATCCAAGAGAAATGTTATCTCCGGTGCCAACAAAGGTGTTGGCAGGGGGCAGGTCCTGAACTGCCTGGTGCTTTTTACCAGCTGTCGGTGACTGCGGGTGAAGCTGTACAGTAGGAAGTGGTGAGCTGGACTTGTAGTGCCGGGCCAGATCTGGGCTCCCCGGCCCTCCGTTGACTGAACGGTAGCGACCCATGCCAGGGCTGTCCGACAGCTTCTCGTTGACGCCATCATAGCGCTGCCCGTTGGGTTTGGAGGCCTCTACAGTGACGATACTGCTATAGAGTGGCTGTTTGGACTTCTGTTTCTTCTTATCCTTCTTGGGCTTCTTGGACTTGTCGTGTTGCTGTGGTGTGAAGAAGTCTTCATGGTCCTTCTTGCCGGCTTCATAGCCATTCTTATTTTTGGGACGGCAGTAACGGGCCATGACAACAACGAGAATGATGAGGATGACTGTCATGATGCCCGAAACTACTCCAATCACAATGCTTAACCGCTGTTTGCTTAGATCATAGTTGGGGTCACCAGCAATGTTGGTGTTGAGGGATGTGCTCAGGCTCTTAGCCACCTGGGCCTCCACAACTGTGGAGTTGGAGAGAGTCTCATTAACATACACATGAACTAGTGTGGTAGTGCTCTGTGAAGGCTGACCGCTGTCGTTCACCTGGACAACTAGTCTGTGGAGGCCATAGTGCTTCTGCTCCAGCTTCCCCACTAATGAAATGACCCCAGTGCCCCCATCAATCTCAAACAGCTTGAAGGGGTTCCCCCCAATGATGCTGTAGTTCAGGTCTGCGTTGAGGCCGGTGTCTGTGTCAGTGGCTATGACAGTTCTGACAACTGTCCTGACGTTGCTGGAGGGAGGAAGAAGGGTGTAGGAGCTGTTTATCGGGAAAGTGACTGTGGGTGCATTGTCGTTTTCATCCATGACAAAGAGGGAAACGGTGGCAGTGGCTGATCTGGGAGGATCGCCCCCATCCACAGCTTTGACACGAAACGTGTATGTCGTTTTCTGCTCTCGATCAAATGACAGGGTGGAGAAAATAGTCCCAGTGTCATTCTCAATTGAAAAGATGTCCTCTTCTTCCTCTATGAAAAGACTCATCTCTGCATTTTGGCCTTTATCTGCGTCAATGACTGTAACCATGCCAACTGGGCTGTTTGGCTCAAGGTTCTCCTTGACATAGAAGGTGAACACATCCTGCATGAACTTTGGCTCATTGTCATTCTTATCGGCCACAAGGACAACCACTGTTGCAGAGCCCTGAAGGGTGTTTATGCCCTTATCTTTGGCTATCACTTTGAATTCGTAGCGCTCCGTTTGCTCTCTGTCCAGAATAGTGTTTACTCGGATGTCTCCACTGTCTGCATCGATAGAGAAAATCCCATTTACTGATGAGTCTAGGGAATAGGCAATTTCAGCATTCTTCCCACTATCTGCGTCAATGGCCGCCACTGTTGTCACCCTCTCGCCAGGGGCATTGTTTTCTGGAAATGACACCTCTACAACATTCTGGCTGAAGACAGGAGGGTTGTCATTAGTGTCACCCACTTTGACGATAAGAGAGTTATTACTTGCCAGACTGGGGCTTCCAGAGTCCACAGCCACTATGACCACATTGTATTCCTGTGTGGCCTCATAGTCCAGTGGTGCAGATGTGTGGAGGAAATATTTCTTTTTATTCTGCTCACCCTCCATCTCACTGGCTGGTTTGAGCTGAAAGGGCACATCTCCTACTACTGTGCAGGTCACAATGCCATTCTCCCCCTGGTCACGGTCTGACACCTGGACTAAAGCAATAGGTGTGTCCACCACTACATCCTCAGCAACATTGGCTATCCCATCTTTTAAGAAAATGCGGCCAATTTTCCGTATTTCGATAGCCGGAACGTTGTCATTCTCATCCTTGATGTTCAACACCACAGTGGCCTTGTCCATTTTCGGTGGCTGGCCTCGGTCACGGGCCATTACCGTGAACCTCAGTTGGCTCACTTCTTCACGGTCAATGCGGTGCAACACACTCAGCCACCCTGTGCTCTCATCCAACCTCAGCAGCCTCCTTACTGACTCTGTGGCTGCCCCGAACACATACTCTATTTGACCATTAACCCCCACATCCGCATCAGTCGCTTTGAGCTGTAGTATGGGAGCACCAGGGGAGCTGTTTTCCGGAAGGTCAGCTTCATACACACTTTTCTCAAAGCGAGGGCTGTTGTCATTCACATCAGTGATCATCACCCTAAGAATGGCTTGGGAGGAGCGAGGGGGATCTCCTCCATCTCTAACACGCAGTGTGAGCTCATAGGAGTCTCTCTGTTCCCTATCAAGGGCCCCTTTAATGATGAGCTGAGGCTGCTTCTCTCCATCAGTAGTGTCAGCAACTTGCAGTTCAAAGACGCTGCTCCTGCTTGCGCCTTCCTCAAATCTCCTCTTTCCAGAGTATGAATCCCCAGAAGAGCCCAAGCGCCTTGAGTTCTCCCCATTGTCCTGGATAAGCTCATATCTCTCAATTCCATTTCTGCCAAAATCTCTGTCTGTGGCTGTGGGCAGCAGATAAAGGGTTCCAATAGGTCTGTTTTCCTCCACAGACAGTGTCAGGACAGGGGAAGGGAAAGAAGGGGTGTTATCATTTATATCTAATATGATGACTTTTCCCTCAAAAAGATCGACCCAGCTTTGGGCTGGTCCAATCACTGACACTTCAAAATCTATAAAGCACTCGTTTTCATCAAATATCATTTGGCACTGCTGTAATTTTTCACGGTCTATGCGCCTCTCATTGGTGGTGAGCTCACCTGTTATGTTGTCTATTTTGAAAAAATCTGAGCCTGATTCTAGCGTGAATGTCACCTCGCCGGACCCGGCGACGATGCCCAGGTCGGTGGCTACGTTCCCTACTTTGACATCGGCGGGTCCCTCCTCAGCCAAACGGTACCGGAGCACTTGCTTGGCAGCGGGTTGATGCACAAACTGCAGGATGAGCATGCAATAGTACAAATAGTCCACTGCACCAGTAGTCCTCATTGTTCTCCCTTGAAAAATGTCCACTTAGACTTGAAAAAAAAAATGTCCACGTAGACTTGAAAAAATGTCCAATAAAGAAAATTTAATCACTGCAGGAGAGTCAGAGAACGGAAATGAAATATCGTTTTCATTAAGAGCAAAGCCCTATGTTGCGGGATGCGTGAGACTTCATCCTCCGGACGACTTCCTACATCGCTCCTGCTGCAGTGAAAAGCAGCAAGTGCACAGGCTTTCGTCTCTTCTCTGCTTTTTCCTCCTCTTGCACTGGATGTTAGTTGCGCTTTTCCTGTTTTAGTCGAGAAAACCCCACAATTATGGAAAAGGCAAATCAGAGAGGCTCCGTGCGCTCCGGGCGGTGCCACAAATATTTGAATTTCATGCGCGTAACAGCCAAAATGTTAGTGTCCGATCATGATATCACTGGAAAGTAAATTCAGTCCATGTCCCGCCGATTTTACTCACAGTTTATGGTTAGAATCTCCTTTTTGGGTGAGGCTGCAATATTCCTCTGTCCGATGATATGTCCACATAAATCAGAGGATCATTTAAATGCCCGCGCAGTTTCCAAAACTCATCATACGGCGAGTGTCGACTGCGCGGAGCCTGTCAACTCTCCGATCTGGAGGATTGGAATATGAGGCAAATTACTTGTCCGGCTGCCTACTCTGCTCTCCTCCTCCTCCTCCTCCTCTTCCTCCAAGTCACTTGCAGCCAGCAGACAGTGTAGTTCTCTCCCCTTTTTTTTGCGAGCCAACTCCACAATGCACAACCTATTTAAAATGCAAGGTTGTAAATTTTTTTTTTAAAGGGGAAAATTAAACGGAAAAAAATGAAAAAACGTATATCCGGCGCAGTTTTTAGGAAGCGTTGGTTGAATTCCTCGGTGTGTCCAGCATATTCAGTCCTGCTCCCTCACCTGCAGACGCGCCGCATGTGTTGGCAGCCCCTATCTGCAGCACTGTGAGAGGGATTCACAAATGATATTGCAGTCTCTCCCGCTCTCCCTCTCTCTCTCCCTCTCTCTCCCTCTGCCTCTCCACCCCCTGGTTTCTTCTTCCCCGGCCGCGCACGTAAACAGGGTCGGACTTGGTCTTGGTCGCCAGGTCCAGACGCCGGCAGACAATATTTGTCGAAAACAGACAGAGGACGGAGATGCCTTTGTATTATCGCTCTTATCAGTGTTTTCTCGAGACGCGTCTCGACACTTTGTGAGCACAGTCCGGACGCTTCACATGTGCTTAATATTCATGTGAGCGATTCGGCGTGATTGAAATAAAGAAAAGCCTATTTACACCACAATATGCATTCTATACGGTCGTTAATGTTTTTTTGTAGACTGTGCAGTGTGGCGAGGATTTTGCCTGCAGCAAGAGGTTGCTTGTGTGACAAGAAATGGCCAATTCGAGGCATAACTTTTACGCACTCTAATTTGCCCTTTTCGATGTGAAATGAAACTGCTCCGGATCTCGGTCCAGCAGCGAGCGACACAGCCGCTGCAGGACAGGTGAGACGGGACCGGGCTGCCTGTGTGCGCAGTGCTGTGGCTTCCCTGTGGTTACGAATGCGTGTGGTCGCCAGCGGCTCAGTGCTCTCCGGCGCAGCGGGCTCGGCGTCTTTTCGCCTGCGTGTGCTGCTCAGTCTCCTCAGCATCCAGGAATCTGAGTCCGTGGCTGTGAATTCATTCGGTTAAAG
>JAPQLA010000016.1:12681102-12692246 GCA_029822935.1 Naso vlamingii
GACAAGGAACCTTGGCCTTGGGTTTGTCTGACAATGTTATGGGTTTACATGGATGTTGTTTGGTTTGTTTGTATGTTCACAGCAGCAACGTTTGGGATTGCTGTGAGCTCCCATACGGTCGCCTCTCAGTGTATTACAGGGACGGCCAACGCTGTGGATTTATTTCTCTGAATAAACTTGTGTTAACATCGAAAACGCCTCGCTTTTGCTATTCTTAGTTTCTCACAAGTTCATTTACAATATTTCTCACAACTGTAAAAAGCAGACATCCAAAGTCTAATTCACTTCTTTCTATTTTTTTTATTCTTGTCACACACTCACCAACAATATGTACATTTACATTTTAAACACAAAAATAGGTTTTAGAGACAGGTGAGTCAAAAATGGCTCTCAGTATTGGCAGGTAGACTACAAACAGCAACTTAAATTAGAGACCAGGGAGTATACAAAATGATTTTGAGATAACACTCTCAGCAGGAAGAGTTGTAGTGCGATGATGTATTGCTAGAAGAATTGCTGAGATTTTCAGTACATATGATTACTGTTAAGACATGAAAAACTTCATATATCCAGCACATTGACAGCCTGTTCTTGGTCTGAATTAAAAGAAGAAGTGGAGGCTGCAGCTTATCTGGGAACCTTAAACAGCAAAAAAGAAGTACAGGTTAAAAAAAATGATCACTGGCAAACTTTCTTTTGATTTTAACAGTAAACAAGCAGAATTTGATCTGCTGTCTGCACAGTTTACATTGCTGAGTAATACAAAGTTTCTGCATTTGATGTCTGAGGTGGAAACATTCAGGCCTCATATATGTACAGTAAAGGAGATGATGAGAAATATGAAATTTATTTTAAGTACTACATGGTAAAAAACAGGAAAAAATCTCTTATAATTGTCAAAATTGCAATAAGAATTTAATGACATTCTTTGAAATGATCAAACACAATGGAATAAAAGACAGGAAGAATATCTGTATATATAAATGAGGTCCTGAATTACAAATCGAACAAAGGTCAGTGGTTTTTTTATTTACTAAAAGACAACATACAGACTGCCGTGACACCTGTGTGTACTGTAAATACACAAAAACCGTACAGGCACAAAGACATTACAGACAGAAGTTCCCCTTACAGTTTAACAAGAGGAACCTTTACAATACTGGCCCAACTTTAACGACACTTTTTTGACAGTTATTCGTGCACGTCTGCAAAAGGCTACTGCGTATTTGGGAAAGCTGGTTAGACTGAGTCTCCTGAGGGAATCAATCTGTGAAAGCACCTGTTTGTACGGATGTTCGGAGAAGAGGCAGCCAGTCAGAGCTGTTGAGTTTTTGTGGTCTGGAGGTTTTAGGCAGTGTTACGTCCATAGAAGGCAGCAGGGATGCCCTGAGACACTAACAAGTTGTAGTAAGATCGAAGACACGAGTACATGAGTGTTTATGTGTGCATGGGTGTTGTTACCGTAATACACAACCTACGTATAGACACATTATTACCGGTCAACACAGGATGGATTCATTGAGGGGAGCATGTTCAGTTGTTTTGCTGGTGCCTGCACTAAATTGCACTACAATCTTTTCTAGTGAATTCTCTAAATCAAAAAATTGTTTTCTTGTGTGTAAAGTTCTTAATTTTACACTCTAAAAAAAGCATTAAATGTTATATAACAAGACAGCTAGATGGTAAGCTACAAAAATACTTCTGCCCCATGTGTCAGCTTCAGGATTTGCACGTTAAAGGTGCAAATGTGGTGGCGAAAGCCATCAGTCTTGCCTATTAATTCCTTCTGGTTGTCTATGTCCAAGCTGGACTTGCAGTTCTGATGGGTTTATTATCTGTGTAGTGTCTATACAAAAATCTGAAACACTTAGATTTCAAAAACTGACACTTTTTAGTTGCTTCCATAAACATTAAAATATAACCCAGAAGTCTGAGGATTTAAAACAAAGCTGCAATGGCACCCAAATATAGAATATAATCTAATTAAGGCAATTAACAAAGAACTGTGCACCATTTACCAGCACATTTATCAATACAAAATACAGATCACGCATCAGCTTTCACACGTACACTTCCACGACTGCATGAATTTAAAAAAAAAAGGCCCAGATGTAAATGATGTTGAATAGAAAAAAAAGGTGTCAACATAACTAAAATGAACAAAATGAAACTAAAATAGCAACAAAGGCAAATGATATAAACATTTATCACAATTTTTTAAAAAAAATAGAGACATTTCGGAATTAGTCACCTTTAAAAACAAACAGTACTTAGTGTGCATCACGACATGAAATGATTGGATCTGAATATGATTTTTCTGCCTTGACAATCAAGATACAGCTTTGGTGTGTTAAACAGCAAAAGAGAACAAAAAACAAAAAGTGTTTGCATATCACAGTACAGTAAGAGTCTTTTGATAAAAATAAAAAATACTTAAAAAAAAAGAGGTGCTCTTACAGTAGGAGTGTGCAGGGAGTGTGTGGAGGAGGAGAGGGAAGATGAGAGGCAAGATGATGATAAAGAGTAGTAAGTGGTTAAATGTGTCTGTTTGTGTATTGAAGAGTTGGAGGGTGCTAACCTTTTCTTTATTGGACGTTTGAAGGACCCCTGACAGCAAACACTGGGGTCATATCACTCTAAGCATCTAATACTATATTTGGCAAAGAAATCATTGATTGAAACATTGCTAAAACCAAATAAAAATATTCTACACAGTGTGGGGACACAAGTGTTGATCAGTAAATCCACTACAAACTATGTTTGTATGTGTGTTTGAGTGTGTATGCACCCACGTGTGCGTCTGCATATGTCTGTTTATTTTGGGCAAGGTGGGAGATAAAGATGTTTTAGCAGTCCGCTGTTTTATGGTTGTCTCCGTCCTCTTTGGACAGAGGAGACCTGGCCTCCTTCATTTCCTCGCCTTCCTCCGAGCTCCCACTGCTGTTACCTTCTTCCGGATAAACTACCACACAGAACTTCTGGCACCAGTATGTCATCTTACCTAAAAGAAGAGGGTGAAACAAAATTTTACAACAGAGCCAAAGCCATGCATGTACAGATTTTACAAAGAGTTTTATTTCGATGTATGGCTTTTTGAAATTTAAATCTTCACATTTCGCTGATTAAGAGACAAAATAACTGCAAAGAATATTTTTTCTCCTGAACAAATAATTTAAGTTCATACAAATATTAGACCTTTCTAATGCTTCTTTGTGTGTTAAAGAATACTTTACTATTTTGGGACATAAGCTTATTTATTTTCTTGCCAAGAGAAAGATTAATTACACACTCATGTCTGTACATTGAGTACAAAGCAGAGCCGAAAGGCGATTAATTTAGCTTTGAAGACTGGAATCGGGGGGAGGAAACAGCTAGCGTGGCTAGCTCAATAATGGGCTTACCAACAACAAATAAGTACAGCGTATAACTTCTCTAAGCCTAAAAATTTTTGTCATTTCTGTTATGGTATTAATTAAACAAAAAAGTGTTAAATAGTGAGCTTTGGAGGCATTTGTTTTGAATTTTGGAAAGAGCCATGCTAGCTGAGTCCGCCTTTGACGAGCTGAGATAAGCTAGGCTAAGGTAAGATAAAAGCCATCTGGATCTCCAAGCTTCACTCACATTTTCTTACTTTTTAAAAATATTATTAGTTGTAGTATACTTAGATTCCCACGTCACACTACATACCGGTTGGTGGCAATGATCACCAGAACGTTTTTTACCAACTGCCATAAAACATCAAGAATTCCCTACACATAATGACATGAGAGTGGTATCAATGTTCTCCTCTTAATCTTGGCAAGAAAGCTGCCATATTTACAAATGTAACTACTGATAAAGAGAATTTTCCCCACACAACTGTCTTAACAAAGACTGTAATGAGCTAACTTACTAATGAAGATGTTAAAGCACTGTGGCTTATTGTCCCAGTAGACTCCCAAGAAATAGACAGGGACGCCAGTCAACATGATGGCCAGGCCGATGCCACACACCACGGGCTCGGAGTAAAGAGAGAAGATGAGCAAGAAGGCCCAGAAGATGAGGTAAATGACCGGCCATATCAGGCTGATCTGGAAGACAGAACAAAGACGCTACTTAACACAGATGCACTAATGCACATAGTTTGTATATGTCAAATATTATATTATTCAGTTAAATGCAAATCATCATTCATACTGTTTTGACATTATTCTGGTCCTGACTTTCTAATATCAAAATACATGGTTACTAATCATTGCTACACATTTATGATGGTCATTATCATACAGTGGTACACCCTTTGCACCACTAGAGGGCATATTTTGGGGGGGTTATGAATGAGTTACAGCACATTTTCAGTCTTTTTGAATCCACACTTTCTGTTTTTTTCAGTGAATTACAACAGTGGAATGAAAAGACGAAGCTAAATGGGTTAGAATAACACTTAAACACACCTTGATTGGTCGGTGCATGTCAGGCTGTTTAATACGCAGGACAATCTGCCCGGCGACAGTGACTCCGTAGAAGAGGTAGTTGATGAAGCCCACATAGTTGATGAGAGTGTACATGTCGCTGGTGCACAACATAAGCAGGGTGGACAGGCACTGAGGAACGAGAAGGAAAGGAGGGTCAGAGACAGGAAGTGTGGGAGTTTGTGGTTTGTCTGCTGCTTCTTGTTTACATCTTATTAGGTGTAATTGAGATCAAACTGACTTATTCAGAAGAGGACAATATACATGAGTGTAGCAGTACTCACAGTGAAGAGGAGAGCAGGGATGGGAGTGCAGCGTGTCACGTGAATCATGGCCAGCATGCTGGGGAGGTGGCCCTCTCTGGCACCAGCAAAGAACAATCTGTGAGGGACGGACAAGCAATTAAATAAACAGTTATTGCTTTTACAATATTTAAGTCTGCAGCACATCTACCTGTTCTGTGATAATAATGGAAAGTTTGGATTAAGATGAGGTTGAAGTGGAGGGAAAAAAGTAGAATTTAGAGCACAAAGGAAATGGAAGAGTATCAGCATGGTCTTGTTTAGGGGCCGACTAACCGTGAAGAGGTAAAAAGGGAACCATTGACTCCTCCGAAGGTGGAGAGAGCCACAGAGATGGGCATGATCCACGACATGACTCCAAGCAGCTTCTCACCGAATGTCTGGGAAGAAGAAACGGGAAGACGATGGTTAAACACTTAGTTCATCATGTCTCAATGTGTTTACCACTATAATGGCATGAATGAGGGACAACCAACACATCTGAGTCGAGCATTAACCAGCAAGGATCACTAGAGGGAGACAGAGTCATTCTGCTATCGAGATGTGTGTTCGAAAGACGTCACAGCAACACCCTGAGTGATGCTGAGCCACTTACCACGGCAACGGCGTTTGAGGCAAGCAGCTCCTGGGGACTCATGGCCGTGACGTAGGCGATGTTGGCAAAGACGTAAACAAAGGTCACAAGGGGAACGGAGATGAAGATGGCACGGGGAAGGTTCCTGAAGACAATAAAAGCAGCATTGTTTAGAAGACGGGATAGGAAGGTAGAGGGACGGATATAGGGTAGGAAATTAAAACTTGTACCTTAGGGGAGGTGCATTAATGGATACCAAGATTATTAAAAAATGTGGTATTGATAAAAAGAGGAAATGAAGATATAAACCATTTTATTCTAACAGACAATTTTATAGGTCAGTCAGTATACAACTTTTAATCACTTAAATACCATGCAGTGCCATGTATAATGTGGTTTACTACATTTCTAGAGTTATGAAGAAAGAAGTCTTACACATAGGGGTCAACCAGTTCCTCTGTGACGTAGTTGAGGAAGTTCCACCCTCCGTAAGCGAAGGAGCCTTGTAGGAAAGCTAAGGCAATCAAACCCACATCATAATCCTGGAAGGGCTCAAAGGCATTGGATGGCTCCAACCAGTAATACTCTCCTACAGGTGGACAAGACAAGACAAAGGATTAGGTGTTTTTAGTAGAAGGCTAGCTCATTAAATCCTTCTTTCCCATTAAAACTTTCTTGTGTTTAGAAATTTCTGGGCTATGATTCTGTGTAATATACAGGATACTTCAATGCAAGGAGATGTCTTTATTTATGGATTGATAGAAAGTGATGGGGCTGGCCTGCCAGCTGTGTAGTCAATAATATGGTA
Organism: Naso vlamingii; assembly: GCA_029822935.1. NCBI lineage: Eukaryota > Metazoa > Chordata > Actinopteri > Acanthuriformes > Acanthuridae > Naso > Naso vlamingii. The sequence goes on from JAPQLA010000016.1 coordinate 12,687,238, forward strand.
GAACTAGTATGCCTGTGCTCTATTAGGCCCTTTCCGCCCCTTCAGTGCATACACCTGGACAAGAAATTGAAAAGAGTCTGGACCCTGAGAAGTTTCTTCCCTACTAGAACCAAAAATTAGTTTTTCCTTGAGTTTAGGTTTTTCATGGGAATCAAAGTGGGTGTGCCAAACTTGGAGGTCGTTGTGAGCTTTGCAAATCCTTCAGCTGATGGCACACTCTTAAACACAATGGATGGATAGTGTCAAGGTAATCAGAATCCTGAAAGGAACTGGATCAAGCACTTCAGTAGAAACACATCCTACTTGTTACACAGCTAGCATGTTACCAGTGTTAGCTTTATATGCTGTTGTTGCCATGAGCGACTTCGTGTTATGCTAACAGTGCATACAGTTTGACCGAAATCTGCCACCAAAAGTTAAAAATTTTAGGCATACCCAAGATAAGTTTTGCAAACTCATAATTAACCACGCAGGTTCCCATAGGAAATCATGGACTTTTTGTTTATTTATATACGTACACAAAGCTATGTGGAAGTGAGGCTAGTATTTGCTAATGTTGTTTTGCTCTGAGGGTAAACAAACTGGTCTCCACTAAAGCCTCAGTTTGCTGTGAGAACTCTCAGCTGAAAACCTTATCTAATTCAACCAGCATCTGAAAAACAAGTCAAGACATTTTGCTAAATCTTTGATTCCTGAGCTCCCACTGTGCTTGGGGTCTAAATAATCCACAATCTTTAAGAATCTGGCTTCTTTCTGCTTTGTCATTACATTTGTTTTCTCCATAATCCTTCTTGAGGCATGTTTTCAGAGAGCATTAAAGTATTTCTACTCTCACATACTGTCCCCCTCATTCAGTAGGACCTAAAGTCTCCCACGAATCAGCCACTAAACTCTTCATTTGCCTCCGAATCTTGCACAGAACCCCCTGATTTGTTGTTTCAGGAGTCTCTGTGGCTCTATAATAACTGGCCCTCAGCCATGTTATGACAGTGAACCCACACAGGCGTGCTGGTATTAGCTATGTGATGGGCCCCAGCAACTCACTGACCCCTGGCATCCTCACTGAACTCACTGGCTATATGTACAGTCCCAAATGTCTGAGAATGTCCCCAGTGACCACGAGTGAGTTTTTTCCTTTCACACAAAGATGCAGAAATCACCAGACAAAGGAGGAATGTATGTGAACATGATGCATCCTGGGAGCACAGATGGTGTTAGCGAGCTTACCCTTGCAGATTTGCACGAAGCCCATGATGATGATGAGGGCGAGGGCCAGCAGCTTGCCGGCCGTAAACATGTCCTGCACCCTGGTTGCCCACCTTACGCTGGAGCAGTTCACCCATGTCAGCAGTACTAGATGCAAAAAGGACACAGTAAAACTTAGAATTAGTGCTTATTTACCATTACGTTTTTCCTTAATTGGCTTTAAGTCACCTTATTTTCAATGTCACCCAACTCTTCGTTTAAGCTTTATGTATAAACTGTGCAGAATTTTAACCAAAGACCCCACATTTTAGATGTCTTGTGCATCATTTTGCACCAAGTTTTCAAAAATCTAGCCTTAAACATTGATTTATTTGAAAATTTGGGGGTTTCCACCAGAATTTAAAACAAAATTTGGGCTAATGTTCGATCGCACAGCATCAGTTTGTACTGCTTGGTTGGTGAAATTATTCGATAAGGGTTTATGCGTCTACTGTTTTATTGGTCTTGTGAAAGAACCATCAGTGCATTGTTTCTCGTATTGGCAGTCTTATTTTTTCTCAAGAGAAGAAGAGGTTATGAAACTGGTTACTGTCACTGATAACAACCCTTGAGACACAAGAACTGGGGTCAAGGGCCTAGAGGCTTTAATGATGGAAAGTGGACCGATCCCAGGTCAGTGAATGGAGAAAGATTAAAAGGTGCACACTTGCACATACGGTACGTGACATGTCTTAACATCTGCCACTGCAGTGACCTTTGGCTCTGTTGCTGCTTCATCACTATGAACCTAACCTGTTATCTCACAAACATGCTGAGTGGGACGATCACATTTCTTTTTTTATGACTGTTAAGTGTTTCAGGTGCTTGTAATAATGTTGCATACCAAACTCTACTCATCTGGAATTAAGGAAGTATTACAACACATCTGGAGAATGCTATCAAACTCAGTCTTACTTGAGGTTGTTCTTACATGGACAGAAATAATGGATTTGATCTGTACCGCTGGGTACAACAGGCCAGTGGGTTCAGGCCAATAGGGTGCCATTAAATAATCGGCCTGTTTGACTCTGTGGGATTAAGTTCATCACATTAAATAACTCTTTGCTGAGCTGCCACTGCAGGGGATGAAGGCAGATGCACACAGACATGCACGCATGGGTATGCATGGATATCCACATACTGTAAATGAGAGTATTTGATGCAAACACAAAGACAAAGAGGTGCACAAAGTGGGCTCACTGGTGGAGAAGTTTACAGTGTTTTTAGGTAGGTGAGTGGGTGTTTTAATGAGGGGTGTGCGCAGTTACGACTTAAACATTACTATTTTTTGCAAACAAGAAAGAGTTGGGGTGAAGGGAAAGCTACTTTTCACATGGAAAAACAGGAAATGAGAAACCACACACACACGTAGATCAGCTTATGACTTAATTTGTGTATCGTGCACGCACCCACAGGCACAATGAACTAAAACACAACGGTCTGATCCTCATGCAGCCCTGAGTAAATACATCATGAACTACTTAGCTCAATCACCGGTAAACAGAGTTGTTTTAGGAACCGGATGAGCTTTTGCCAACACGCTGCATCACAGCAACAGCACATGTGTCTCCCTCCACCTCCTCCGCCTTGACTGGCAGGCTGCGAGTAAATACCCGAGGACACGTTACTCCGAAGCATGGACCAGCGGGGGCTGCTCAGCTGTCCGTAAGCTGAGTATACAAAATGTGTGTGTGTGATCTTGCTGAGTTAACCATGAGCCTGCTGGAAAACACGACGGAGTTATGACCTCACAGTCTGCCATCTGTAGAAAGAGACGGACCCCAGGGAGAATCCCCCCCATGTTTTTGAAACGGTACACCTTGGAAAACCTTTGCCGACTTGTGGTTTGACTTTCACGGAATCTCGTTATGACTAGATTGGTAGCTAAATAAGGTGATATCCTGCATGCTATTACATAATAATGCCGCAAGGGGCCAAATTTAGGAAACTGCAGATATGCGTAAACACAGAGGCATATGAACACATGCCTGCTGCCCTCATAAACAACAAGGATGAGATGAAAGTTGAGGGGAAACAGTTCACCTCTCACCCACTTTTCCCTTCAACAACAACAGCAAAACAAGAACAAACATCTACAAACTCAGCAACTCAGATTATATTGCTGAAAGCCGCCTGACAACATCTGTCCAATCAACAGAAGAGGGAAACCACTCCGCTGGCTCAGCCAATCAAAGACGTAGAAACTGAAAGCAACCCTGTGTGTTAACTGCTAGTGCTTGCCAAGACTAATCACATTTTTTGCTCCAAGGATTTAGTGGAAGTGGGGCAACAAAAGGCAGGTAAATGTAGGTCAATAACAAAAAGAGACTGCTGGCCTTTGCCAAGGTTGAACTGTCTAATAAATGTGTCACCACCTCTAACAAAGAGGATGTGGTTTCAGCTCTTTTAATCATAGTGTGGTGTTGGCTAGCAGAATGTCCCAAAGCATGCCAACAAATTTCAATAAAAGTGAATGAAATTTGGTCATATACAAGAAGCAAGTCCTTGTTTTTTGGCGTAAACTACAGCATGTCACCTATGAAGGACTTTGATTGAGTGACCCCAAGAATATACAAACTGTGCACGCAAATTTTATCTTAACCTTACCAAATTTGTTGTATGACACAGCTGGAGAAGAACACAAAAGAACTGATGTGGTTATAAATGTGCATGACCTATTTGCATAAACTACACTACCTGCAGTGAGACTGGGGTTGCACAAGAAATTTGTTGAAATGCCTTTGAGGTGTCCTGCTGACTGAGCGACATAACTTTTTTGGCAAAAGTAATTAAGTGGTGGCCCTCTTGGTTCACTGAGTACAAATGCGTTGCCTGTTATCGTGCATGCCTTAAAAAAATAGAGGTTTCCACACTGGAAAGCCAAAACAGGGAAGCTGACTGTGCCAGATCTGCCAGCAAACAGCTTGACACAGGAGGGATGCCCACTGTGAAAAAAAAAAACAACTCTGGAGATCCACTTAAGGGAGTAGAAATGAACATGGATGGATGCCATGTTTGAGGAGGAAATGTTGTAAAAATGTTTGCAGAACTTGTTTTCCTTCTCCGCAATTCTTCTGCGCTGAAAAGCCTTTAGCTGTGATTTAAAAAGATGTCAAAAAATATATTTAGACTATATTTAGACTTGTTTTTCCCTCTTAGGTGTCATAACAGCTGCAGAATTTAGGCCAAAGCTCCCACTAAGAGAGGTAACTGTGAAATATTTTGGGGAACTCTAAACAGGGATTTCTCTGACAGGTCTGATTAAGGTATTAACAGAGAGTCGTCTTGTTTTGTAATCCTCCATGAGGGTTTTCTCATAGTAATGCAGGAACACCCCTGCACATATGATACACACACTCGTCTCCAGTGTCCACATCTGTCTTTCTGTCTGAGGACTACCTGCAGAATTTAGCCTGTGTGTGTGAACTTTGTGGAAGAATCCATATGAACTGCTGCCATGTCAGCGGCAACACATTCATCCATTTGTCTTCACACGTTCACCACTCAGTGCTACACTCCTCGAGCTGCCTTGCTATCTCTTATTTTCTCTTTCCCTAAGCGACCTCTGACAGGGGGTTAAATAGCGATGGGGCTTCAGAGAAAAACAGGGAAAACTAGGACATATATTGGATAAATTAAGCTGTAATTCATTCAGTTTGTGACGCATACAAATAACTTGTAAATAATACACAGCTTTGATTATGTAACTGCAACCAACAAAGCAATGCTGCTGCAAACAAACATGTGCTTTGATGTTTTTAAGT
>JAPQLA010000016.1:12809714-12823847 GCA_029822935.1 Naso vlamingii
GACTACACACAACCATTGGTGAGCTTCTCCTGCAGCTACAAGAAACTCATCTCGAAACTCAAGATGGATAATTTCTTTATCAGTGCAAAAACACGCTTCTCTGGAGTCACAAAGTTTTGGGTTTCAACAAAGACGCAGGGGACCTGGAGACTTGAAATGACTTCCTGTTTACGCTGCTCCTCTCTCCTCTTTGACAACAGCTATCTGCATCCTGCCGTGCCTGAACGGAGGCCGTTGCGTGGCACCCTACCAGTGCGAGTGTCCCACCGGGTGGACGGGAACACGCTGTCACAGTGGTGAGTTCATGTGTGTGCGAGCGATGCATTCATGTTTAGGCGAGTACGTGTGTGCGTAAACCTGCATACACCCAGGTGCATGTCCGGCACAGTGACGTTTTCTTGTGTTTTTATTGCTCTGTGTGTATGTGATGTGTTTGTGTTGTCTTTAAATGAAAATAAACATACTGCACAATAATGTAAAGCCATTGGTCTTTACATCACCCTTTACTTATTTGTAAATGAGTAAATAATGTAAAAGGATAATAACTGCAGACTTTTCATTCCTCTGCATACTTATAAACTATTTAACATTTTGACTTGTTATTCTTTTATTCTTTTTTTAGCATGACAGTGTGGCATCTGTTTACGAAAGAGAAGGAGAAATTGAGTTATTTTGTCCGGCAAAGTGGAAAATTAGCCTTTGCTCATTAAAACACAAAAACAGCACAGGGATATTCAACATATAAAACAAATGTAGTAACACACAACCACTGAAACATAAAACATGCAGTACAAAAGTGAACAAAAGAGTACAGTTTACATTGATCAGGGGAATTTCTTGAGTTGTGCGGGGCGTCGTAATTACGTGTTGCGTCACAACAGCCTCAATTGTTTTTTTAATGATGGCATTAATGATGGATTTATAATGATGGATGACATCATGGAGACATGAGGAGTGAGCGAGCTCTTCACCATCTGTCTGTCATGATAGCGTGTTGCAGCCTTTGTGCTCTGAGAGCTCAAAACAAACACTGAGGAGGAGATGAGCTGCAGTCCAGTTTCACCAAAATAGGCCTTTTGTTTTCCAGGAGCTGCAGTTTCCTAAAATAATTTGTTGGTGAGAGATGATTCAGTTTGGCATCTACATCAACTCAGACGGCTGATGATAAAAATGTACTTAATGCAGACTAAGTAAATAGCTTGTACTTAAATCAGGACTTCACTCTGTCATAAAAACAGATGGGCAGAGTATTTCCTTTTTCCTGAAACAATCTCTTTAACTTCTCAGCGTTACTTCCTCATGAGCATGAACTTGTTCTTACAGTAAAGATGATTGTGCTGTAATTTTATTGCGTGTGTGTCTTTGCCACAGCTGTGTGTTCATCGCCTTGTCTGAATGGAGGCAGATGCATCAGGCCGAACAGATGTCACTGCAGCGCAGGGTGGAGCGGACACGACTGCTCCAGGTGATGAGAGACGATCTCAAAAAACGAACACAGACCGTCTCCTCAGAGGGTTTTTTTCAAATCGTGTGACAGCTAGGACAATTTCTAAAACTTGAACCTGTCAGTTTGAGGAGCAACTATAAAGACAAATACAAGAGAAGATGACTGAAGCATGCTATACATAGCGAGATATGTTTATAAAATTAGTTTATCAAACTAGAGACAAGCTTTGTGTTTTACACTCATTATTTCAAATATCCTGTTACTTTTATGTATTTTAATGACACTTTCAAAACCTGCTGGCTACATTTGAGTAGTTTTTGGATGTAAATCTGTTGTAAATTTCCATTTTACTCGCTGCAGTCACAGTCAGAATGAGCCCTCTGTTCTCAGCCCTTCTTTTATGGACTCTGTCCAAACTGTGAGCGACTACAAACTGCGGCCTGAACTGAGCAATTACAACAAGTCTCACGGTTTCATCCGCCAAGAGCGTCTTTGTCAGCCGTGTCATTACAAATGGATGAATCTATCGTGTGGAAAAAAAGTCTTTCCTGCTCACTCAGAGTTATTCCCACCTTCAAAGTAGATTACATTGTTTAACACTACACATTAATATTCACTAGTGGGAATTTTCTTCACATTCCTGTCCTTTTTGTTCTGGGTTGTTCTGCTGGAAAATTTCCAGTGAAGCTATGAGGAAGTTTTGTACAACCACTACTCTTACAGGACGAAATAAGAGTGGAATGCACTGCAGTCCACAGGGTTTGAGGTTTTTATTATTTTCCTCATTGTTAAACAATTAATCCTTTCATATCAGTCAAGTCAGCTTTATTTATAAGCACATTTAAAACAACAAAGGTTGACCAGAGTGCTGCACAATAATAAAAATGATCTATAACATTTAATAAATAAAAAAAACAGCAAGGATATAAAACATGGCGAATCAATAATAAAAATTTGAAATGTCAGACCTGATTTAAAGGACCATACCCGTTTATTTTTGACTTCTCACCAGATCACCTGTCTGCGACAATGTTAGAATTCGACCACGTGTTTACTGAAGTAGATCTCCATTCACTGTCGTTGATGTTGAAACAGGGTGTAGAAACACTATAGGGCGTATGAAAGTTGCAAAGTATAGGTAATTCACCCTTCTAAAGAGAACGTCTGTGTTTATTTGGTCAAAAATCGCTGACTGAGAGAAAGAGAGAGAGAGGAGAGCTGGGAGACGCATGTTATTACACCTGGAAAAATAGTTCCTCACAAGAGCTGCCTTCCGAGCTTGAGTATTAGCGTGAAGAAGAATTTTGACACCGACGTTCTTTTTAACTGGCGTTGTTACACATTTTCAACTACTTTCTGTAATGTTTATCGAATATGGATAAAATGTGAAAAAAAAAGAACACTGTATCTCATAGATAAAGCTATTTTGGGAAGAATGGGTGGGGTTGCCGTTCCAGAGTTTTGGAGTGAACCCGACAATATCAGGTGTCTGTCTCAGCTGGAGTACTCTGATTCTGCACTGTGTGAACGCTTTATTCAGGGTTTTAAACACTGACAGATGTGCAGCTGCATCCGCAACTCAAATTAAATATAGTTTAACTAGTTTCATAAAATAAATATTGTGTAATGAAGCGTTACAGTACATGATGAGATGAAAGTGAAACTAAACTCTAAATGCAGACTGAAAGCATTAACTGCCTTCTGTTAGTGGTTATCACATGATGGAGGTTAAACTCAGCCGTCTCCAGGCAACCAGAAAACAAACTCTGATCATATTCTAACTTGAGCATCACACAACTTGTTGGATTTTTTTCTCCTGCTTTACAAATCATCTTACGTTGCAAAGAAGCTTATTTCTGAGAATGCCAAACCTGTTTTTTTGAATATTGATTTGTGTTATGGAGGTGATAAGAAGCAACATCAGTTACATTTTATTATCTTACAGAAGAAACTGAGTCAGATACATACAAGATAAATGTGACACCTCAGTAATAAAGGCTAGTATTTCCGCATGGTTACAGTCATATCTTAAACTTTTTGCCACCTCTAGTCACCTTTTTTATAATTAGAGACCATAAATGACCCCAAATTTTATACATGTTGACTGAATAATATTTACACTTCCTCCCTCTCTTTGCAGGAAAAGGAAATCAGGATATTATCACTTCTAAAGGCTCCACTCGGCCCCCTGTGAATCGTCTTATGAAGGGAAATCTTGTATAGTTAACTGACACACTTGTAAACCATTCATTCTCATCTCTCTGCAAAAGGCAAAGCAAGAACCATTTTGTAAAATAAAGCTGTATTTTTTCATATAGAGACTCAACAGTATTAAACATATGCTGCTATATACTTGTACGATGTGTAAATCTATTGATGTGATTGTCCAATGTATATGTGTTAACTATTCTCACATTTTTATTAAAGCATAAAATGCCATTACATTTGAACTTTTAATCAGTTCTGTTGTTTCATGCGTTCAGATGTCAATAAGAAGAACACAGAATTCCTGTATCTCAGCTTCATTTATTAAATTCATGTTGGTCACATAAAATTACCAAAGAAAGTTCAGGAGTTTCTTGAGAGCAAAGCTGATTTCTCATACAAAACAGAATTAAAAAGTAGTCGTGGTTTTAATCACGCGAGTCTGTTGTTATGACGATCATACATACAATGAACTGACAGGACTACAATATCATCAATACATGAGTGGAATAAATTATTGTTGCCTGTGACTGAATGGTTATTGTACATAAACTGATATTTGTTAGTACAGCATGTACAGGAGGGCTGCAGTGGACACTGGTTTTTATTATCTGTAATTTTTCAGTTTCTCCTTCAGTGAGGCTTCGTTAGCACCAGAGAAGTGGTCGATCTAAAAGACACAATAGACAGTTAAAAACAGAAGACGATAGAGAGATTTAGAATACTTTCTAAAAAATGTAAACTATCCACAGTATAGCAAGAGCAGAGCTGTATAAGGAGGTAATCAAAAAACCTGCTGGATTCACAGCTGCAGAGTACTGTGCATGGGACAACTTTCAGAAGTATTTTCAGTTACATGACTTTTTCATCATTTACACCTGAGGTACATGCGTTTTTCGCAACCACTGGTACATGTGCATTTGTGATTTCCTGTCTCCTGAGCAGAGTCTGCCAGGATCTCTTTGAACAGGCTCAACACCAGTAACAAGAGCGGGTCCATTAAAGCCACAACATGTAACTTGACCACAACCCGTGGCTTCGAAAACGAAACTTACAGTGCATGTTAATAAGTCGCTCAAAACAGCCAGTTTAGTGAATGTAGGTCATATTTTACAGAAAAAATGTCCTCTGGTTTTCCCTCTGAAGTTCTATGACTGCTCTGTCTGTCTGCAGCCTTTTATTTAGGGGAGGCTGTGTCCTCACCGCAGTGGCCACGGGTTCAATTCCACCTGTGGCCCTTTGCTGCATGTCATTCCCCCTCTCCCTCCCCCCTGTTTCCTGTCTACTCTTCAGCTGTCCTGTCCAAGAAATAAAGACACAAAAAAGCCCCTCCCAAAAAATCTTAAAATAAATAAACCACAAAATTGAATTCATTGATAATCGATCTATCACCCAGCCCTGGTGCGGTGATATGGCAACCAGAAATGTGGCAACTGAGTCTTACAACGAACCCCCTCAGAGGGCATTAAAAAAGCTTCAATTTCTCACCTGCAATGACATAGTGGTCGCTCCCATGCCCCCCCCACCCCCCCACAGGGAGATCTGTCTCCTTGCAATTTGTTTTGTTTCACAAAATGAAATAGATTTTTGAGTTATAGCTGTAGGCACAAGTTTTAGGTCCGTGGTGAAATTACCAATGCACGCGTACCAGTGTTCACAGAAACCAAAGTATTCAGTTAATGCATATGATTGGTTCTTGCATGACATTCCCTATTTCCAACCTTGGCAAGTTTCTGCAGAAAAAGCTACAATAAGTTAGCATGGTTACACACTGGATGCATACTTTCATCCAATACTCACCCTCTCTCCTTTCTTGAAAAAGACAAATGTTGGCATGCAGTTTACATTGCAGAATGCACTCAGCTCCTGTAAAGGACACAACAATGAGATGGAGGGACTGAGTCACAATCACTCCTTCGCCCTGACTGTTAACTGCTCAGGCTCTCATGCATGAGCCAAATTGACAGATACATGTGTTTAGCATCCTGTATGAACTGGAAGATCAACCAGACCTTCTGTGTTCTTGAGGGAGAACAAAAATATTTTAAAAACAATCTCAATGCAGAAATCACTACTGCACAGCCTACCCTGATGGAAGAAGTTGAATCAAATGTGCACTAACAACTAGTGGGACACTGCCAGGCAAATTCATCCAGATACTAGAAAGCAAACAAGACATCTGAGCCTCTCATCATCTTCACTGCCTCCTGTGTTTCCAACAGCAAGGAACCCAATTACTGGTCTTACCGGTTCCTGTTTGCAGACCAAAATGTACCAACCTGCAAGTTTTATTTGTTTAAGCTTGTTGGTATCACTCAGTACGTTTGCATGCACAGTCAAGTTGAGTTACAGTTAAAGCTCAACTAGTCCGTTTAATTGGACTGCTGTCCCTGTCCCTGTTTACAAGCGCTGAGGGAGAATCGATTTATTGTCTGACTCCGCTATGGTAGGCGCCGATATACACCGTTCAGCTGGTTGCTATTGGACCTTCTTCTGGTCAGCCAAACAAGCTGCAAACAAGTTAGCAAGCGGCTAGTGAAATCCATGTCGAACTGTAAAAACATGGACAACTTTACAGCGATGTACACTTCATATTTACGCTTTACTTTTGCTAAAAATTCAATTGCTGTTCAGGTTCAAGGTAAAAGACCGTCGCAGAGACTATCAATCATGCGAAGACAATCAGGCCATGCTGGGTCCAGTTGAAACATATACATGCAGGAGTAATTTGACTTCCAGTCACATTATCTGAGTGTGTTAGCTTGACTTTGACAAATTCGATTTAGCGTGATTTCAGTCGGACTGACATGTTTACATGCATTATAAAAGTCCGGTTTCAGCCGAACTAACACAATAAATTGATTTTATTCTAACGTCATGTCAGTGTTTCCCATACGTTCATTTATTTGTGGTGGTGCGCCACGAATAAATTCTCACCGCCACAAATAGACCCCACACACACACACACAGAGCTCCGCTCACCCCCGCACCTCCGCTCAACCCCGGTCGTTACAATTACGGTGCAGTAGGTGGCGGTATGCACGCCGCCTATAAAACAAGAAGACGCAGAAGAAGGAGTCGTGGTAGCAGAAGCGTGGTGGATCGAAAAACGAAGGTAAGACGTCTCGGTACAAATGTGAGCAAAAAAGTCCCAAAGTGGTCTGGACAACTCTAACTCATAATGTTATATCAGCCTGTGTCTGTATCAAACCTGGAAGCTCAAAATGTGCAGAGACATTAACGTTAACTCGCGCTTTTAGTAGTGATAACGGTGATAACCGGACCACAGCACCGCTTCCCCCACCACCACCACCACAAATAGATTCCAGGTCTGTGGGAAACACTGCATGTGAATGTACTGACTGTCTTTATTTGAACCTCACAAGCTCAAACAACTTACAAAGTGTTCATGCTAACTCTGTAAGTGTGTGAGCAGCATCCATCAGTGGGCACTGGGCAGGGGAAACAAACAAGGTATCAATGGTTTATGTTAACAGCTTCACAGATCAGATAGAAGCTGGAATGAGTTTGGCCAACAGCTGAAATACCTCTTATTCTGAGTATAAGCAGTGCTAACATCAAAATGTGTGTCAGGGGTTTACCACGTGTGATAACAATAAGCCACCATGTCAGCATGCCAGTCTGCAAAAAGCTGCAGTGACCTTTCAACAATGCTGTTAACCTTTAAAGGGGAAAGTTCAACCCAAAACCAAAACGACAGATTTTTCCTCTTACCAGTAATGCTATTTATCAGCTAGATTATAGTGATACGATCTGTCAGGTGCTGCAGTTCCTGCTTGCAGAGATGTCTGCCTTCACTCAAATATAATTAGACCAGAGGGCACACGGTTTGCGGTGTTCCAAGTGACAAATTAAAAAGTGACAACTTTTGACAGCAAAGTCTCGGCAAAGTCTCTTCACAGAAATTGTGACCGTCGTACTTCTTTCTTTCAATAATCTTTTATGACAATCTTGACTTTAAGAGGAGGGACTATACATTGACAGCAAATAGTGTTCAGGCTTAAAAAACATTAACTCACATAAAATAATAGCTTACCTCTGCCTCGTCCACGTCCACCTTCAGAAAAATTACACCGCTGTTCTCAGGCAATTTCTCTTGTTCCTGCAAAGAGTAATCACTAATTGAGATACACATGAAGAACTGGATCTAAATCAGCAAACAATTCCTGGTGAGAAAAGAGTTCAAATAAGTTTAGGAAGAAAAAAGTAAATAACTACTAATATAAACTATTAATTCAGTTATTAATTACAGCAAAGTAAAGTCATCACAGCCAGGTCATTTCTAATTGAGGTTGGAACAACTGGGACAAGAGGTTGTCTGAGCCAGGGGTTCCCAAACTTTTCAGCCTGTGATCCCCAAAATAACGGTGCCAGAGACTGGGGACCCCAATCGAGCCTGGAGGTGGCATAAAACGTTGTGTACAGCCGCGCAAACACACTATTGGGCCTACATGGGCATTAATACAACACAAAAAAACAACAGCCTAACAGCCATAATATTGTACAGAATTAATTTAAGACAGTATATAATCTGAACTTCTGCAAGTAATGGTTAAAAATGCAATTTTAATTTTAGTTATTTATTTATTTTTTGGAAGGCATCTCACGACACCCCACCCCACCCCCGCGTCTCGCAGCCCTCCGGGGGGGTCCCAATCCCCACTTTGGGAACCACTGGCCTGAGCAACACTCAATCTCAAAAGGAGATGCTACAGCCTCTACCGTTGAGCTACATGTCTGACCACTCATGGATTAGATTTTGTTGCCGCAAAATGATTTCAGTTTAGCAAAGATTATTACTTGGGACCCTAAAAAGGAAAATGAATGAAAAAAATAAACAAGAAACTGTGCCAAAATCACCGACTTACTTCGAAAACTGGGCCAATCTGTTTACAGGGGCCACACCATGTTGCAGAGAAGTCCACCACCACCAGCTTGTCTCCGGCCTCCTTCAGGATGGCCCGGAAATCATCCTGCAGGAATTAAAACGTGATGTTTATTACTTGAGTTTTTCAGTCAAACTGATGGGTCAACTAACCTGAACTCAGTCACTGTAAATCAGGTCTAGAAAGTAATGTTGTTGTTGAAATGCACTTTGCTGTCATAACTGTTTGTCTGTCATCATTATCTGTAGTTATTTAGTCCGCCAGTGGCTGCAGCAGAGCAAATTTTAACCATTTACTTCATTATTCTTGAAAGCTTTCACTTTTAGTAACGTGCAGTAGAGCTGCAACGATAAATCGAATAATCACTCGATAGAAAATTAATCCCCAACTATTTTGATAATTCAGTCTTTTTCAACAAAAAAGTAAAAAGAATTGCTGGTTTAGCCTAGTAAAAGTGAGGATTTACTGCTTTCCTGAGTCATTTGTGATAATAAATGAGAAGTCTTTGTGTTTTTGGGCTGTTGTTTGGACAGAAGAAGCATTTTGAAAATGTCACATCGGAAAACTGAGATGAGCGTTTTCCACACTTTTGACATTTGATGGAATAATCGATTAATAGTGAAAATAATCATCAGATTAATTGATTGTGAAAATAATCATTAGTTGCAGCCCTAAACCTGACCACACTCACACACAATAACAATAATAATAATAATAATAATAATAATAATAAACTTTTCCACTCTGAAGAGAGCTTCCTCTGTGTGGCTACATTGGAGGGATCTCCCTTTGTAGCCACTTTTTTCCAGTGAAGCTGTATGTTATCCCATAACATTTAACATTATTAGTATATCTGTAATTTCGACACTCGAGCTATTACTCAGTTACGTTACATCCAAAGACAATGCAAGTCCACTGATGGTGTAACAAGCTAAGTGGAAGAGTTGCCAATATTCACATTAGCAGATTTCATAGCAGCTACTTAACGACGACTCTGTGTACTCATCATTAATGTACATTATTTAACCTCTGCCTACGTCGGACCATCCTTAACAATGCAGTGGACAGGTAACGTTATGGCCTGCTGTCACGACGGCACGATGCAACGTTAACGTTAGCTAACGTGCACGTTTTAGCATCATGGATCTTTCCCGGCGGCGCGCCTCAAGCTCACAGATTACGTGGAGTTGTACACTCAAAAAAAAGCACCTATTTACCCAATGTTAACGTTAACTACTAACTCTAACGTTACTAACCCGACGTTACTAGTAAAACCGTCTGTTCACAAGACGGCTTAGGCTCAGTGAACAGCGACACACACATAAGGGCGGCTAACGTTATTCCACTCTCAACGGCCGAACGTCACCATTGCTGAATCGACCATTTAATGAACTAAACGTGACCAGTGGGCGAACTCGAAGCTTCCAGTTTTACTCTAGCTGTTAGAATGATAAACATTTGGAATATCCTACCAACTTACAACTCGTTTCCATCGATTAAACAGGCGAAAAAACAGAGAAAATGTGGTTATTCGTGTAATGTGGAGAATGGGTCACGAGAAAGAAACGGGCGCGAGGCAGCCCGGGAAGTTAGCGTGGAAGAACCGCATCACGGAGCGTTAGCGAGCTAAAAAAACATCCACTACTGTGTTACCGTGGCGGCTTCTAACACCGGTAAACTATCATAACTAAGAAAATAATATAAACTGCAACTTACCAAATTGTCGACTTCCTTGACCATGATCGCTGTTGAATGGACGAGTTTGAAATTGTTCAATGGCAACTATTGTCGGGAATGCCCTCCTTCCACAGACATGCGGCGGGTTTTATGACAACTGTGTCAAGTGACGTAACAGCCCAACCCATAGCGGAAGTAGTAGTGCTTTTTCTTTCAAAATAAAGATGTGTCGTTGCTATACAAATTCCTCAAAAATGGTAGTGATACAGTAGTGCTGTGCTTTAAGTTTTGATTACGTTTTCATTCTGATGAGATTTCACTATGATTGAATTTTTATTTTGATTCTGTATTATTCAAAGTAAAGTTTTATCCAACAAACAGACATTTCTTTTGAAGCAACAGGTAGGGGGTATTCCAATATTCGTAGCTTTACACTTTCAGTCCTTCAGCCTAACGGCACTGGTGTAGGATCGTTCTCGGTCTGTGTACTACTATATTTACGCGTAGTACTTCTGCGGCATGAAAATAATCATAGTTGTACACCGCACTGAATGATAGTGTGCTGTTTGTTTTTGAAAACTGTTGGTATATTGATAAAGCTGTCTTTCTACAGGGCTAACACCAGGCTACTGCATGCTATACAGTGTGAGGGCGAAAGCTGAATATTAATAGTCTGGTGATGTTGGTGTTTTAATAAACTCTTGGGCTCACATTGTCTTATATGACCATTTGTTGTTGTATAGCTTACGATATTTCCCTAAAGTGTTGTTGTTATTTCGATACGTTAATGGAAAAAGTTAAACAGTGATTCAAGTCACAATGACTTGACAAATTCCTAGTTTACCGTAAGCGACTGAGTATGCGCAGCTCAATTCCAGTGTAGGCCTAGTATTACCGCTATGTAACGTCGCTTACGTGACTTGTCATTATTACGTAATTAAAGCAGGGTTGTTGCTTTATTTTATTTTGTTTTATTTTATTTCACTTTATTTTATTTTTGTGTTAGTGTTTCCACACATGGAGTCTACCCCACCACATCATATCTGCCATACCTGCGACTGATTAATATAGGCTATTTCTTATGCAAAAAGTAGCCTAAATCAAATGTTTTTTTTAAGGTTTAGCCATTTACAACAAGCTTTGACTTGTATTTTATGATGCTTAATTCAATTAAATTCACAAAAATGGAACACCATTTTATTTTTACATTTCAGAGTGCAAATTTCCAGATTCTAGATTTTAAGGAATTCTTCTTAACAGTATGTCTTGCCCGTTTTGTATAGAAATTATTTTAAAAAATAAAATAAAAATTCAAATACAGGCTATGTGGAGCAAAAATCCTGGTATAATGCCTCTTTGACCAGACAAGGATGATATGACCTTAAAGTTGAGTAATGTCACTTGGCATAGCTTTGTCTGTGTTCAGGGTATACTCACTCACTCACTCACACACACACACACACACACACACACACAAAAACTTCAAGTAGTCCTATAAAATGTTGGTAGACCGCCAGTAATCATTTTATCTCTGTATAAATCTGAGACTACTAAAGTTGGAATATTTTTTATCCAATTCTGTTTTTTTTCTTGTAGGTGTGCAAACGCCACACTTTTGTACCAAAGTGGGGAAACCTTGTCCTTTTCTACTGAACTGACAGCATCCTATGTAACCATGGAGCTGGGCTTCTCATCGCCACCACAACCTTATGAAATTCAAATTAGTGTCTAAAAATACAGCTTATTTCCCGATCAAACAAAAAGCTGCACTTGGCAGCTGGAGGTAAACAGAGCCTGCCCCATTATCCAGACTCCACTCATTTTAGGACTGAAAGGACAACACATCTTCAGTAGCTTTTCCCTCTTTTCCTTAAATGCGGGATGTGCATAAATTATTACCTGATTTATACTGTGTAGATACTCATAATCAGCAATGTAAAGCCTGACACATATTACCACATAAAAACTAAATATGTTGAATTATTTTGAAAAACAGTGAATAACATATGAATGCATCAGCAGCAGCTCTACACAGCTCATCCAGACACTTGCTTGCACGGGAGACTGTCATTTATGTCATTAAAGTTTTCCTAAGTAAATGGAACTATTTTTATTTTGTCTTTATTTTTTTATATGCATTTCAAACAAATGTGCCCAACTATGAATTGATGAAAGTCCACCAAAGCTAGCAGAACAGTCTCATCAAACAATAATACAGAATGAATGGTATCAGACATATTTCTTTAAGGTCATAATTTATTGTCATTGTGATTACAGACACAATCTACCAAGCCATAGAAAACATGTTATTATGAATACAACTGCTGAGTTGTAAGTGTCTGTTGCACAGTACTTTGTGTATGAGGTCTGTATTTCTATGCATGCGGATTAATAATAATAATACTACTAATAATAAAGCAGACTTTTCTTGACTGATCCTGTGTTTCTACATCAGACTTCAACGATGGCCTTGCCGATGTTTTCACCACTCAGCATCCCCATGAAGGCAGCCGGCATGTTTTCAAAGCCTTTTGTGACTTTCTCCCGAACTTTCAGTTTGCCCTGCAGATGCACAATAAATAAATCACAAAAATCACCCTGAAGCAAAACACCAAGCAGCCCTTAAACTTGAGATTAAGATTACTGAAGATATACAAAAATTCTAAATTAGAGCGAGAACCATGATGAATTCTTTTTAACACTAACCTCCTTCATCCAGGTCAGTAACCTCTGTAAAGACTCAGGGTGCTTGTGCGCCCACCTGTGCAGCAGGAAGCCCTCAATCTTCAGCTCCTTGAGTATTAAATGCATGTGCGGGAATGGGCCTGAGAGAGAGAGGTAGTTTAAGACAAAATGAGTAAGTGGTAACCCAGGGAAAACAAATTCTGCCAATATAAAGGTCTGTTTACACATCTTCTCCAGCTTTTCAGTAACACAATAGCACCCTCTAGTGATGATGACGTTAACTTGTCTGATGCGTACTTGAAAAGGGATTTTAGTATTGTTTTTACAAACAGGAATCAGGTTAAAGCAAAAAACAAGAGCAGAACCATTGGAAAAGACGGAAATAGGGAAGCACGCACCTGTTTGTGGCGTAGTGTCATTGTAGACAGAAATACTTCCACACGCGGCAATTCTCCCAAAATTCTTCATGTGGTCCAAGGCCACAGTGAAGAAAGAGCCTCCCACCTAAAATCAAAAAGATGTATAAGATAAATCACTTCAAAGATTCACAATGATGACGTTTGCAACGCAAAGCGCAAATAGAAACACTTCACAGGCTTGGACTTCTTCCAACGTTGCTTACATTTTCAAAGAAGCAGTCGTATCCGTCTGGAGAAGCTTTCTTTAGTGCCTCATCAAGGGACCCAACAGTCTTGTAGTTGAAGGCCTCGTCGAAGCCCAGCTCTTTGAGGTAAGCCACCTTGGCATCAGACCCTGCTGATCCCACCACCTTACAGCCCATGATCTTGGCAATCTGACCCACCACGGTGCCCACTGCCCCTGCTGCGGCATTCACCAGCAGGGTCTCGCCCTTCTTGAGTGCCAGGACCTCTTCTATCCCGTACAGAGCCGTCAGTCTGGAGAGGAGAAAAATGAGTGAAATCCAACCAAACAAACCATGAAATCATAAGGGTTTGTTTTCTCTTTGACAGTCTTGATATAATAGCCTCTATTACAAGGTTACAGTTGCCTTTAAGGTGACTCACCAGCAGGACAAAACATTTGGAGAGTTATTTGTAAATTTTCTGCATTAGAGTTAAAACTCAGCTGTTCTACAGAGGTAAACAACTCTCCCATTTACTGGTTCTAAACATTAGGAGGGAAATTAGCTGTCCAACAGTGAATTTCAACTGCAGGAATTTTCCTCAGAAACTAGGAACCTTTTGAGGAACT
>JAPQLA010000016.1:12889739-12902937 GCA_029822935.1 Naso vlamingii
AAGGACCATACCAGTGTTACTACATGTCATTGTCCTTTGTCAATATCAGCCACATAGGTTACATAAACCTTGCACATTTTTCCCAAAATAGCTTTATCTATGAGATATTGTTTGTTTACATTTTGTCCATATTCAATAAACATTACAGAAAGCAGCTGAAAATGTGTGACAGCGTTAGTAAAAGGAACATCTGTGTCAGAATCCTCCTTCACTTGTAAGGAACTATTTTTCCGAGCGTAATAACTTTTATCTCAACAGCACCCCTCTCTTTCTCTTGTTTAGCGATTTTTGACCAAATAAACGCAGACATTCTCTTTAGAAGGGTGAACCTTCATGCGTCCTGTAGTGTGTCTATACTCTGTTTCAACGTGTATGGTAGTGGATGGGGTTTAAAAAATGCAGTCTGAGATCTACTAAAGTATACACATGGTTGAATTTTAACAACATTTAAAAGATGGGTGCGATCTCTGCTAATGTGAGACGTTAAAAATAGACTGGTGTGGTCCTTTAAGCTGTGAAAATGGTCTGTTGTTATCTTCTGCTTTGCTGCATTTGAAAGATGTGAGTGAGGTTATGTTCATTTGACAGGTTGATGCCTTCACTTTAATGACCCAAGCTGTTTCAAGGAGGCCTGAGGGTCCTTCTGTTGTCAAGAGCAACAGCATGAGCTTCCCCTAGCTGCCATGGCGACCGTGAGATGTGTAAGTGGACCCTGCGGCACATATCCTCATGGCTGACACTTACATCACTTTCAAATCTAATATTTCCCTTCTGGTCTCTGCACTCATGACAAAAACAAACCGCTTACTGTTGCAACATATAAAAGCTTAATGCATCGTCATTTTTAATTGATACAATATATGTACATCCATGTTTCAATCATCGTCATAATGCAGGAAATGCCATCTTTACATCTATACAGTGTTCCAGTTGTCAGTATAAAAGAAAGGGTTAATAATCACAATTATAATAGTAATCCCAGGTGTGGTAATACAGCAATCTTCCAAAGGAATGGCAGAAAGGGAACTGAAAGCTAATATACATCAATAAAAACCAGGTTGTCACTGCAGTCTCACTGAGGTCGGCCAGACCGGTTGTACCAACAGCATCGACACTCTGATGCCTCGTCATCTTAAGCCCTGTCCTTCTGGGAATCATTAATTCTGCTAAATCACCGCACCATGCTTGACCTTATTACTGCACTCGAGAATCTCGTCTGTCTTGACACCGTACCTCTCTTTCTCTTCCCGTAACCTCTCTATTCCAGCGGGCCCCGGGCTCTATTTACTCACTGCTCTACTTTACATGCCTAAGGGGCCTCTTTTGTCAAATTCCTCACTGTAGCCAAAGCAGCCCTGTTTCCCCTGCAGGTCCCCTAACCACCAGTTTCCAAAGTTCCCTCTTACACAATTTAATCCCCCTCCCCCTGAATCCATCCATCCCATCCATCTACCTATCAGTCCCTCCTTCCATTCCTCTATCACGGCCGGCTGGTTGACCTGCCTGCCTCCCCACAGTGTGGCTGCATATCAGTCCCCTGCTGTGCTTTGTGCGAGTCGGTTTCCTGGCAACAGACAAGAGCTATGACAGGGCTCCAGGGCAGAGAGAGCCCCTTGCTTTGCAGCAGCTCACCATAGCAGATAGCTCAGCCACTGCTAGTGTGCGCTATAAGCTAAGAGAGCTGCTGCTTGTAGTGTTTCAGGCTCTCTCCGGCGACATGAGAGTTCAAGCAGACAGGTCACACAAAGAAGGCTGTGTCTGAACCCATCACAGAGACACCAAGGCTAAGATGGCGCGCATTGTAGCCCCTGAAAGTGGCGGCCATTAGTGTGGGATTGTCATAAGGTAATACAGATGAGGACACCTGCACTACCGTAGAATCTCTTTATTAGTGCTGTAAATATCTTTAAAATATATTTATATATTTTAAATCCACAGTTTCTGTTACAAAAGGAGTAAAAATGACCCCCAGATGCTATTTACAGTAAAATATACTTTACATCTTTACAGTAACTAACTTGCAGGTTCAAAAAGAAAAAAAGACTTTGAATCTCACTTGTAGGAAAAGCCAACACAGTTGGTCGTTGCGCTTCTGGCAAGTGCAGCATGTTAATTGATTATTCTCAATTGTACTAAGAGAGTGGCGGTAGTGAAGTTGCCGTGCGTGTCTCAGTGGCGCAAGTTAAACCGGAAGTTTTGAGGTTGGATAAAAGCTCAGCTTAGAGACTTTCAGCAGATTGCATTTTCAGAGTGTGGCTATGCCGTCTTCATCCTGTCTGCTTGAACTGCTCATTCTTGAGCGTCAGTCATCACCCTCTTGTTATTTCTCCCCATATTCCTATTGACTATCTGTACAAATATGCAGAGGTACACGTGTGTACTTCAACTTTGAGTTTCAAAAAACACATCTTTGACACCTCTTGGTAAAGAAAAATACAAAAAACGGAAACGTTTTACCATCAAAAACCCCTTCAGGCTTTGATATGAGTGGTAATGTCGCAATGCCAAAACTGTGACGGCATCTTTGCCACTATCTAGTACAGTATAAGGGATATAACATCAATGCAGCATTTCAATATTTAATAAGATCATTGTTGATAGTTTGTCATTATTTTGTGGTTTTGTCTGTATTTATTGCTTGATTAGATGGCACGTGGGCAGGATTTTTTTTTTTCCAAATAATACCAAGTAAGTACAGGATTGTGTTGAACAAAAACGTAGCCACATAAGGAATAAAAATGCAGCAATTACTGTCGCCCTTGGCAAATTTTCACCTCCAAAAATAGCCGCGGGTCGTAGTACAAATTATACATTATGGTCTCATGTCTTGTATATATGCTCATGATACATACAGTCGATAATACAGGAGAAAGAGAAACTTCTTCCATATTCTTTATAGGAAATGTAAAAAATCAAAACTATCTGTACTGTAATAGCAAAACAAGACACAGTTGTGCTACAAGTGCTTATGTGTTCTTGGCACCTGTGGCCTCAGTCCAATATGAGTCCTTCCGTGTTTGCCACAGTGGAGCAAAATCCTCACCAGAGGTAGAGAGAGAGAGGGAGTCCATGCTTTGGAGCTCTGTTGCTGCAGATCTCCTCCCGCCGCCCCACCACACCCCCCCCAACCCATTTAACTGCCAATGTGGCACATTCCTCCCTCACCCCTCGCCCTCCTCGTTAGGTGGAACATTCCAGGCGACAGCCATCTTCTGAGACAAAAAAATTAACTCCATCGGGATCGGTTAAAACCAGCAAAGATGACAGGTTGCAGTAAATAATACATTAACAATAGATAGAGATACAGCTATTTACAATCACACAAAATGTCTAACATCTAATGTAGTGGTTTAGTCAGTTGATCAAAGAACCAATAGCTGCTTTTCACCTCTTTCCCCACTGTTTTTTTTTTCTCATTCATAAAGTAAAAAAGCAACCAGGAAAGATTTAAAACATAACAATCTTTCTAAGACCTAAAATGTTGGCAGTTTACATTCATGCCTGTGAGTGTTCGTCCCCAAGGCCGTTGAGCGTGGACACACACCATCAGAGTAACACAACACACTCACAGGATCTGTACATTTGTGCAGTTTTGACTTCTACGCTCCATCACCAGTAGATAAACTGAATAAAATACCGATCATGACAGTATTGATATTTTTACCATTTGGTTGTTTTAACAGCCATCTTATGATTTTTTTTAAAAACTGCTGAAGTTGAAGCTTTGGCTTCGGTAGCCTCAGTTTGGGCTTCTGTGTCTGCCATCAGAGAGAGAGCGTCGGATGATCGTTTTTGGGTTCTAAAGCACTCTAAACTAAAAGAGCCGTCTCTTGCAGAAGAGGCCTTTATGCAGCATACCTTCTCAAACCTCAACCAATAGGACAGCACACTCGCACTCAAACAAGTCACAGAAAACCAAATAAAAAAAAAAAACTGTGAAATAGTTTTTGGATTGTACATCAGCAGAACCTTTCAGAGGAATGGTTTGTAGCTAAATTTACACTCTGGTAGAGGTTGCATACAGTTTTCAGTTCTACATTCTAACATCAGGTATGCGCTACCAGTTTTAAATTGGAGGTGAGACTTCATAGGGCATAGCATTCACATAAAGTAGAAAACAGACATTGCTCAGACCAGAAATAAATGCATTAGAGTCAGTGCACTTCATCTTTACTATTCAAATTCACCCTTTAACTACCTTAAGCCATGCAGTCCACAAGATATTTAAACTCCAGCGTTTGATTCGAGTGCATAAGGCCTTGGCAAAGGCATTTTTAATGACATTACCCTTGTTCAGAATATGTACCAGTATGGATAATAATTTCCCCCCAAAATACACAAAGTGTCTTTAAATTTCATCAGGCAAAAACTGAGATCGGCAGCAGCAGAAATGGCTCAGAATTGACAGACTTCACATTCTTTTACAAGATCCAGATCTCAGTTTATTTTACATTCCACCTCAGCAAAAAGCCCACTCCTCACGCTCAACCTTCGGACCTCAACCACGGCTTATAAAGAATAGGTTGAGCCACACAATAAGGGACCCTAAACACACTGGCAGCAGTAAATGACATAAGTTATTTAACACTGCTGTGGTGTTTCTGTGAGAAAATCTAAAGATTCAGCACCACTGACACCTACAATTCACAACTGAGATATCAGATTTTACTTCAATGAATTGATGGATAGTCTGATTATTATTTTTGGACACAAACTGGGAACACTTTTGTTGAAGTATTCTCACGTCAGTTTGGCTTTTGTATCCTGTTACCCGATTTCCTGCTTAGCTTATTAGGTACGGTATGTACGGTATGGAGGTCAGTGGTAGCTGTTGCTCTAGAAATGTCACAAAATACAGCCTGGTCCTCTTTAGACGCTCCAGCAACAACCAAATTCAAAGCAGATGCATCACAAGCGATGTGAGGCACCCTCAACATGATGGCCCCTTTGATGCTTTCAGTGCGTTTGTGCCTTGCTTTTTACTTTGTAGATATTCATAGAGAAATCTTCAGATTGGCTCCAATTAAAAGATAAAGAACTTGTTAGTAGCTACGCCTCCTACAGATGTGGCTTGAACAAAGGACCAGCAGAGGAAGAACCTTTAGTTTCATGGAACCTGACATACAAAACCGTCTAAATAGCTTAAAGTAGCTAAGGTCAGAAACTTTTCTCTACTGTGGGAATTACATACGTAAATCCTTAAATAAAAAAATATACAAGCGCTTATATTGTGCAAAGTAAAATCCAGAGTTGGGTACAAAAAGAAACTAGTATGTTCTGTATATTCGTTGTAGGGTTGAGGACACTTTTTACAGGAAATAGCCAGCTCTCTACCTGTTACAAATCCTGCTGCCTGGGTTTCCTTTATGTATGTATAATAAACTGGCAAAGGGCTTGGTGGTGGTGAAAGATATTTCAGTTGGTGCTCATAAAAAAGCATAATTTGCATTATGTACTGCATGGGATAACTTCTTTTGCATCATTTGTTCAATGAATGTTAATGATCTGCAAAGGGTTCAGAACCCTCACCACAAGCTGGGTTCATTTAAAAAGAGCAATGATGCTCTTCAGTCATGTGCCCTCACTCCCTCACTCCCACTGTGATCGAGGAATGAAACTAACTTTGTTGTCCTCCAGCCAGTGACGGATGAATCTGCACAAGAGCTGCTTTTCAAATTTAAGAGGCTTTTAAATGGGGTGTAACTTCTAAACAAGGGTTAGCTACCTACTAAAGATTTATGAGCACTGGCTTTAGTATTAATTTTACACCTTTGTCTGGATTACAGAGAATTAATTTAATTTAAAAAA
Organism: Naso vlamingii; assembly: GCA_029822935.1. Lineage (NCBI taxonomy): Eukaryota > Metazoa > Chordata > Actinopteri > Acanthuriformes > Acanthuridae > Naso > Naso vlamingii. The sequence goes on from JAPQLA010000016.1 coordinate 12,895,548, forward strand.
AAAAATAAAGAAAATAAAAAAGTCTATGTTTCCACTGTATGCCATGTGCTAGGATTTTTTTCCCCTAAAAGTTTATATTTGCATTCAAAGACACATTTCATGCAAATGATACAATTTTTCTTTTTTTCCAAACAAAGAAACAGACATTTCTTTTATATGTTCATCTAAAAAAAGACACTTATTTTCTGTATATATATATAAAGACTATATATATATATTTATCAATTTTTTTCTACACTTTTCCAGGGCAGGCACCGTACACACAGCGGGTACAGAGGCATGCCACACTTGCATTGCTTTTTGCATTCTACAGTAGGTTGGCTGGCAGGCATGATGTCATCCAGGAGTGTCTGCTCCAACTTTTTATACACACACACACACACACACACATTTCTGCATCCACACCCACACTTACACAACCATAATCATCCTTGCAACCTAGCACAAGCCTGTCCTGAAGCATCACACTGCCTGGATGACATCAGAGTAGGGGCGGGGTCTAAGGGTTGGTCCAACAAGCTTCTAATGGAATAATAAAAGCAGTGCAGCAAGGCTCTGTGGCGCATGCAGAGATGGGCGGGAAATGGGTGCGGCCTGGGGGCAGGGAAGCTCAGAGGTCGGTGGATGGTGTGCAGGGTTCAGATGGAAGGTGTGGGGTCTAGCCCAGGGTTGCAGACAGATTCATGAACAGGAGGTAGGGAGAGTTTGGGGGAGAAAGGGTGGCAAGGCAAGTAGGGTCAGTGTTAACTTCATGATGATTACATTTGTATTCATATTTTTTTCCCATTTTTTCATCTTATGTGCTTTTTTTGGTTGAATTTTTGCTTTATATTTTACAAATGGCATGATGACACAACTTAGGCTCAGAGTCGTGGATGGCTGAATCTGAAACTACTGCTGGTAATACGGTCAGAGGATGGAGATGGAGAGAGGTGTTATGGGAGAAACTTTGACGTTTTGTTCGCTACATGAGTTTTCAACTGTATACACAATATAAATACATGGGGGAGCGGGAGTACGAATGCCAATAATCAGTTTCAGTAATTATTTGCTCTTTGTGCTCAGTCATGTACTGTAGGTTTGCAAGTATTGCTAGTAATCACATCTTGCCCAAGTTGTTCCCCAATAACCTGGATTACTTATGTGGAGAGTAGACTGCAGCTACTTTGTAATTATTGTAGTTTTGACAGCAAAATTTGCATAATACAATGTGGTAATTTATTATAAAATTACTAATTATCCGTCAAATACTAAACATATTCAAAATGTTAGTGTATCTGTCTTCAATCAGTAAACAATTTGTAAGTACACATAGAAAGTAGTTGTGTTTAGTTAGATAATACTTGACTCATCGCGAGAAAGGTACGCGTCTGTTCACGCAAAAATAAAAATAGGTTAATTTTTTCCTTATACACTATTAAGGCATGGTCGACTGTCTGACCATAGCCTCATCACTCACACACACACACACACACACACACACACACACAATCACACTCTGAACAATCACACATACGCACACACACAAGCTCTGACATGCAGCTATATTGTATCTTGGGATCTGTCAGCTCGACTCTGCAGCGAGAAAGTTCCACCCTCCTGTCACCTCGACCAATCAGAGACCCTCTCCACAGCTTCAGGGAGAAAAGCAGCCGTTAACTGATGATAGATCCATAAAAACAATAGAAAGAAAGGAGATCCAGTCAAATAATAATACTAATTAGCAAGGGGAGGGAAGAGGAGGGCATGTGAGGAAGATGCACTGTGTTGATTCAGATCTTTCCAGGAAGCAGGATACACAGTGCATCTTCCAGTAACCATCCTGTCATCCTTCTCTCTCACTACGGGGGTCAGTAACACACTCTCGCTGTGCTTCAATATGGTGTTTTGAGAGATTGGCTAAGAGCCAAATGACTTGGTGTGTGGGAGAGTGTGTGAGACAATGCTCTGTCCACAATGCACACACCAAATGTAACATTGCAGAGCTTTTGTAAAAGAGAGAGTGTACACCACTTGTTTAAAATATATGTTTAGCTCTCGAGGAAACCATATCTGCCCCTCCCAACCCATCCACTGCTCTGTCCACCCCCATGAACCAGAATGCAAATGTCTCATTGCACTCTCGAACACGCCTGCTAAATTCTGCTGTGGGAAAATCAGAAGAATGTGGGAGGGAAGTGGAGGCTTGAGGTAATGGGGGAGGGGTATAGAGGGCATTGTGGAATAGTAATGAAGGGGAGTATTGATCACAGCACATGATCTTAAACCAAAGGGGAAGGGGATGCTGTCTAGGTGGGTTGCCTTTAGATGTCTTTCATAAAAGCCAATTTTTTTTCTCCCACAATGGAAGGGGAGGGGTAAAGGTACAAAAAATAGCTTAATAAAAAAGAGGAAAAGAAACAAACTCTTATTTAAATTTAAAAGTATAATACAAAAACAACAGCAACAAAAGCATAATAGTAATGAAAACGTTAGTGACTTTAAAGATGAAATAGTAAAAGTGTTAAGAAGTACTCAAAGTTATCTCTAATGACACAAAATAAATAAAAGCTGTCAGAGGAGAGGATGCGGTCGGGGCTCTCAGGTGAAGGAGGGTCGTTGCTCTCTCTCTCTCTCTGTCCCTCTCTTTCTCCATCTCCCCCTCTTCATCTCTCTCTCCCTGTCACCTCTCACTCCTCGCGGAGCTGCAGGCGGTAGCGGCTGTAGCGGATCTGGAAGAAGAGCCTCTCCAGCGGCGAGCGGCTCATCCCGGGGAGCCTGTAGTCCTCGCTCTGGCCCGTTCGGCGGAAGCCCAGCGACTCGTACAGCTTGTGGGCGGCCAACTTGACAGCCGTCGTGCCGAGGACCACGGCGGCGTAGTTGTTGCGCACGGCGAACTCCAGAACGCGACGCCCCAAAGCCTTTGCGATGCCTTTGCCGCGGTAGCGAGAGTCCACCGACATGCGCCTCAGCTCAACCGTGTTGTCGTCCTCGCGGCCCTGCGCCGCCACGATCCCAACCACACGTCCGTCCAGCACCGCCACCCAGAAACAGGAGCCTGACAGGAACAAGAGACAATGAAATGGAAAGCATTAGTGTTTCAACACTTAAAGGAATAGTCCAACATTTTGGGAGCGATTGCAGAGCATCCGATGGACAGACTGATACCACTCATTCCTGTTTGATAAATCTGATAAGAGCTAGAGCAAGCAGCCAGTCAGATTAGCTGACATAAAGATTGGAAACATAAAGAAACAGCTTACCAAACATCTCAGATGTGCTTATTATTGTGTTTAATAGGTGCTGTTTTGAAGTTTTGAGTGGTATCTATCTTCCCATCAAACACCCAGCAAGACAACAAATTGATTACTTCCTAAAAAGTCAAACTCTAAAGAACAGGAAGCCTTAAAGAATGCAGTCTAGTAGTGCTGTTTTATTTTATTTGGATCAATAAAGATTTTTATGTAGGGGTACTTAAAGGGTGAGACCCTCACTTAGCTGCTCCAATGCACTGTGAAGCTGGAGACCATACTTCCAATCGCACACGTCTCATTTAACAAAACATGCATCGAAAAGCAAAACAAATTTTAAATGGATGGAAGGAATAACTGAAAGGACAACAATGGTTGAATGAGAGCACTGAGAGCTCAAATCAAAATGAGCATCTTGTGTTTCCATCAGCAGCATGTTGCATTATGTCATAATGGCTTAAATGGTCTGAGAGGAGAGAACAGAATAAGGGGATGCAGGGAGCAGATGAATGAGGAGGGCAGTGTCTGACTGGTGCCTAACGGCATTAGCCACTGAGTGAGACGCTGCTGATTAAAAGCACGGGCAAGCGGTCACTTAGGGCTCACAGTGTAGTGGAGCAGATACAGAGGTATGAAAAAACATTTTTACAGCCCCTCATGTGTGAGGAAACTGGCTGTATCCCTGAGTTGATACATCAGACCTTTGATAACAGACTGACAGTCAAAAAGACTAACGCACATTCATACAAACAAGGTTAGACAACGCAGATATAAACGTCAGCAGACAATGCTCCTCCACCAGAGTGACTCTAATAGCCTAAATATTACCCTGGTATAATATCAATCTTCATTTGCGTTTTAGTTTCTAAGCTGCTCACTTTATCAGTATGAGCATTGATGCTTATGGAAAAAAACTTTGCCTTTAAATGACATTTTCAGTGATAATAGCTATGGTTTGTTAGACAAAACCCTTTGAAAGGAGCCACAGAACATTTTTATTTTACCACTTGAAATTTCTCCTGTCGGCTGTGTCACCAGCTGCAGAAATGTCTGCATTTGTTTCATGTTTAGTTTCGGAGCTAGAAAACCAAAAAAAAATACTAGTTCACAGGTGTTAAATGCTCAAAGAAAAATGCCACTATTATATAACGTTACACTTATTTTGAAAGGATTCCCTTTGAATCTCAATAAGGCGACGTTTACAGCTCGTGCGTGGGTGCATTGTCTTCCTTAATTTTCTCCACTGATCATAATCTTTCAAAGAAAATGACCCTCTCTCAACCTTGTGTGTTTTATTACGTAACCACGTTCAAACTGCCTTTCCATCAATGTCAGCAGCATTTACGACATGTGTTGGCAGCACTTACGCGGTCTTGTACTAAAATGCCATCTGTTTGTTATAGATAAAGTAAATCTGACTGTTCCGTGACTGGCAAAAACCTGTGTCCGTCTGTACATGAGCCCTGAATCCTAAAATTCCCTCCTCCCTTGCCTTTACACATAACCTCCCTTCTCTTTTATTTCTGCTGAATCCCTCACTCCTAGACACACACACACACACAAAAACAGGCAGTGACATTAACATCGCGCTCCTGCTGGAGTTCCGTGTGTTAGCAGGGATTTGATGCCCCTACAGGCCTGTGTTAAGCTGATCCGGAGGCTTCTGTTACTGAATCAAACAACTGTCTTATGTAGGTTGCAGCTGGCAGCAGGAAAACCCGAGTACTCCCCGCCCTGCTAGCTCGACAGGGGTGCGGCATCACTGAGAGACTGTCTAATCTGACTAATCTCTTAGGGGAGTTGTCATTTTGAATCATGCAGGAAGATACATAACTCCTCGAGGTGCTAAAACATCCCAAATAACTAAAACTAAATTTAAAACTTGGGCACAGGTGGGAAAACTTTGCACACAGATAAAGCAGAATGAGGCCAGATGACTGTGCAGTTTACAGTCAGTACATTTCTGGATAATAGACATCCTTCAACCCTTATTAAACCAATCAAACAGTAATTATTTGCTGCCAACTGTGGGCCACCAAAGTGTGAAGGTGATTATGTGGAGCGTTCGTGAATAACTGTAAATCGGAGTCTCTAAAGTCATAAGTGGTTCAGTGTCTCGCGGCCTTTTTAATGCTATGGAATGATGTTTCATTACAGACAGATGTCAAAGCTGCACTGTCAACTCCTGCGGCACTCGTCCGGCATTATTATGCTTGTGCATGTGTGCATTTGTGTGTGTGTTTGTGTTAGCGTAGGAGGGGGGAATACGCTTCCATAAAACCTTCCTGACCATCTGTCTGAAGTGAGCCTGTGCCAGGAATGAGGACAGCACAGCAAAGCCCGCCCGCCAACCACCTCCCTGCCCGTCAGACTGTGTATTACTTAACAATGCGTCTCGAAAACATCACTTGACTCACATGAGACTGTAAACTACACTGAAAAAACAAAAACAAATATTTAATCTCTCCTCTTCCCTCCTCCCTCTCTGACTCTGCTTTTCTTGCGTAAGCTGAGCAGCGTGTATTGACCTCTCAGCTTCCTGACATCACAGCTCAAGGAACCGCACATCTGCTGCATCTGACACGGCTACTATGAAACTGCATGGATTTAGTTTAGCTCTCATTACTTCTGCCGGGAACTGCACTTCCTGGAGATAGAGAGAAACAGCGAGAGAAGTGGAGAGAACAGAAGGGACAGAGATAAAGTTAGAGGAGGAGGTGTGTAGGAGGCTAAACATTACGCTTCAGAAGGCTGTTTATGAGATTAAGATCACGTCTGCATATCTAAAACTGAATGTTTGATCCAGATTAAGGGCTGCTTGAAAGATATATTGGGTATGTTTACATTTACCATTTAAAATCCCAAGGCCCTCATTAACCAACTTAAAAACGAGCCTTTTAAAAATTTTCCTATAAAATGGATTCATCGAAAGTTTTTAGCATCAGCTCAGAGGACGTTAGTGTCATTTGGTAAGTTGGTTTGTCAGTCCACCACTTGAGTCAAGACTGACATCTAAAAAGTCATTATATTGATTTCTTTCTTAGTCCCCGGAGGATAAATCCTAATGACTTTTGGGATCCTTTGACTTTATTGACACTGGCAGGTTGACATCTATTGTTAAGAGTGAAATATCTCCACTAACTTGATTGATTGCCTTGATTTTTGCTGCACACACTCATTGCCCACTCAAAATAAATTATAATTTCTGTGGTCAACTCGTAACTTTCCATTAAGATGCATCATCGGTTCATCTAATTTTGTCCAGTTCTTTGGTTTATGGCCAAAATATCTTCAAAACAAATGACACAGCTGTCAGCCTCAGCTGTTTAGTGTCAATGCTAATAATTTAATAGCAGATGATAGCATGCTTGACTATAACAGAAACCAGATAAACGTAACGTCTGCTTAACCTCAGCATGTCATCATTGTCAAGGTTGTGTAAGCTAGCATGCTGATATTAGCATTTGGCTCGAAGCACTGCTGTGCTGAAGTACAGCCTCTTAGCTAGCATGACTCTTCATTTTGTTACTGCCCAGTACCAAAGGTAAAATATGTGTAGAAACTTAAGAGTTACTGTTGTTATTTTTAGCTTTCCAGCATGACTCATTTGTCTGAACAGGGTTATTATGCAAAAAAACTGAAACTAAGAGGAAAATTAAGCCATGAAAATGACAATACCCTTTTCAAACTAAACTGGAAAATATATTGCTTGCTCGCAAAACTAAAACAAACTTAAAAAATGAAAGTGAGTGTAGACTTGTTAGATCAGAGCAACAAGTTTCCTCTGTTGCTCCAGTGCATGAGCTAATTGCTAAATAGTAGAGCTCATACACTTCCAATACAGTGCACCGCCTGTGTTTGTGTGTAACTGAAGCCGCACAGTCATATGAATGAGCTCACTCACTCACTCACTCAGAAAAAGGAGTTAGAAGAAGAGAGGAAAGAGGGACACAGAAGAAAAAGAAGAAGTCATTCATCTGTCCACCCTGACAGAAGGAGTGAGCAGGGGAGGAGGGAGCCGAGGCATCTGCGTTAACAGTAATAGTGATGAGCCTGAAAGGATCCATTATTGCTTCTAGGGCATGAAAACATGGCGGGGGGAGGGAGGACAGAAAATCTACCATTATTACAGAGGGGGGGGGGGGGGGGGGGGGGGGGGG
>JAPQLA010000016.1:13097404-13111953 GCA_029822935.1 Naso vlamingii
ATGTAAAAGAGTCAGCAAAAGACCTCAGTTTCATGGATAATCTTACAGTACTTTCCCCTAAATTCGACAATAACTTTTTAGATCAGAAAAAAGTAAAAATTTAAAATCAGTGTGCTGCAGATGAAGCCTCACAGCAAAGCCTCTGTATCTGTGTTTATTGTTAACCTTGTATTTTGATGATTTGTTCTATTGTCACACACCCACAGAGCCACTACAGCTTGGATTAAATGGAAGAAGAGGTCAGAAAAATAGCGAAAATGTCTTCATGTGGCATCAAATTCATCATTTTTTTCTCTCAGTAAATCATCACTGAGGCAAAGTTTGAACAATGCCAAACTTTCCTAACTTTAAAAATCCCCAAACCTCTCTCTGATCTCATTTTGTGGGTGATTTGTCATTTTTCTTTTCACCAAGACAACAACACATACCTGTACGTCATTAAAATCCTCCTCGCTGACAACATGTTGAACCCGCCCGCCTGCTTGCCACACTGTAGTGACTCTGTAGTGAAACTCGGTCAGCAGCGTTTGAATTTTTCATGTGTGTGATTTCTCTCCGTGCAGCGATCTCCTGTGACCCCTGCGTGCCCTCCAATCACCATCCCACCCCAACTTTTCTACACGCTATACATTAAAGCTACACCGCGGCCCATCAATTAAACATGGCCGACAAGGACATACAGAGTTCACCGAGCTTTTTCTCAATGTGCTGCGGGTGGCGTGAGGGCTCCTGCGGTGAAACTCTGAAGGTTGCTGCCGTGAGAGAGGTCGATGGTGCAGATGTCCATAGCGATTATGAGTGTTTAATTTTTATATGTTAGCCTCTTGAGTAAAAAAACTATGCAAACAGCTTGATTTTCAGTGCATTTGATTTCTCTGTTCTCCATTTTCTCACATAAATTTATACTTTTGCACACATTCAGGATTATCGGTTTATCCTTCCATGTCTCTAGCATGACTGAGCTAATATTCCCTCTCTGCTCTATAGCTCTGATATCAATGCTCGTCCCCATATGTGCATTTGTAGCCTGTTAGAGCCGTGAAGTGTGAGAGGAGGCAAAGTGCATGATCAAATGTGCAGAGGAAAACAACAGCGTTGATCCAATGGCTGCTACCAGGGGATTACAGCATCTCTGCTTGTTGCTGCACGAATTTCTGCGTGTATGGCTGGTCTGCTGCTAAGGTGTTGCGTGCTCTCGCCGCTCAAAAAACATGCTACAGCATACATGTGCGTCAAAGTAGAGGTCACAGAGAAGTCAGCCGCACACGGGTTTAACTTTCGGGCATGTAAAGAGGATGTTGGATTATGTTAGGATGACTTCCAGCATCAGGGATCTCTGCATGTTTTAAGTTTGAAAAGAAGAAAACAGTGATGATTGCTGATGAGCTGTGAAATACTTTTAGCCCAGGAGGCTTTGTGGATCAACATGCATGCAAAAAAAATCCAAAATTTGAATAAATTCAGAAGGATTTAGTTGTTTTAATGACAATAAGATCAACAAAAACTATGATTTCCTCTTGTTTTGAGTGGGTGCTCCTTGACAACAAGCCTTTGAACAGATTTTATCCCTTAAATTTTCAGATTTTGCTTTGACAAAACAGTTATTGACTGTAAAAATAGATGACTGCAAATCTTAGTTGTATTGTACATCCTGCAGGACAGCGCATGACTTGACCATTGTGTGTGAGTATGAGTAACCAAGCACAAGAAAGTGTTCTTAAGCCAACTAATCAATTGATTAGACCCAGATGTACATTTATTGATTCTTTTAAGCATATTTTAGACGACTGAACAAGCTGAAAAACACAAAATTGATATATTATAATCATATAATGTTGAATAAATTAGCCAACAAGCACTCTTTATACCATCAGCACACATAAGCCACTTTTTGTGGCCACATGATTTAGAGGTTTAAATTTTTGCCTGATATCAGACAGAATTATCTGAACTTGGCTTCCATCTTCAGTCTGACTTTGCGTCGAGATTTAGTGTTCGAATCAGATTCTTTTGTTTGGTTTTTGAATGTAGCACACATCACATTCCTGTGTGAACTGCTCACGAACCTGAACTGACCTGCACGTGCAAAACAACAGCAACAAGAATACTGAAGTGAACATGGAGGCCACTGAAGTTAGCACTGACAGTTTCATTCATGTTCATGTTCACGTTCAAGTTGATGAGCGGATGACGTTGAAGATGATGAGAAGAGAGATGCATTTTAAATTACGGCTTTGTTTCAGAGCAGTGGCAGCTAGGTTGATATGGAAGTGTGTGTGTGGATGCGGAATATAAGAGTGACAACAAAATGTGATTGGAATAAAAAAAATTAATCTGTCTTCCTTGTGTCGTTGCAGGTGAAGGTTTGGTTCCAAAACCGCCGCACCAAACAGAAAAAGGACACCACCAAGGATTCAGACAAACGTTCCTCCTCCACCAACGAGTCTTTGGCTACTTGCAACATCCTGCGCCTCCTGGAGCAGGGCCGCCTCCTGTCCGGCCCTGCCCCGCCGCCTAACTCCCTCCTGGGGCCTCCGCCACATCCAGCGCACAACGGCGGCTCCCTGCTGAGCAGCCCGGGCGGAGGCTCCTCTACCTCCCCGGGCATCAGCAGCAGCACCCCTCCCAGCTCCTTACCAGGGGGGACTTTCGGGCTGTCGCTGCCCTCGCTGGGCGGCACCCCGCCCTCACCGCGGCTGGGCGTCCCGCCTCCACACTCCCTGTGCTTCTCCATGCCACTGCTGGGGGGCGCTCATCACGAACTGACGTCCACTTACGGCTGCGGCTCCTCAGCTTTTGAGCCGTACATGCGGCTGGACAGGAAAGAGGCAGATCTTGGAGGGAAGAAGACAGTTTCTTAAGTCATGTGTCCCTCTTTTCGGACACCAGGGGACTTGGACTTGTCTTTGTAAGAGCTTTTCTCTGCAGTCGCTCCACTTGCCGCCTGTTTGACACTTAGTTCAGGGGAGAGAAAGCTGCCTGGATCGAGAGAAATGTTAAAAAGGAGCCAGGTTGCTTTCCTCGCAGCACCATTTTGTGCCACAGCAACAGCACTGGTGCCACATGGACACAAAATGGTGAAAAGGACGTGAAGTGACGAGACTCTCCCACATTTAAAAAAAAAAGAAAAAAAAAAGCAGTGTGTATGTTGTGTGAACCCTGACAGACAGACAGATGTTTTTATCTCCACTCTCTTCGCAGTGGTTTTAAGTGACTCTTCACTCTTTTTGTCCAGTGAGTTTGTGTGTGTGTGCTTTTTTCTCTCTATACGGGCCTTCATTTACTGTTCAGGAAAAAAAAAATACTTGACATGGATAGTTCAGACTGAATCAGCGTCTGAATGAGACGAGCCGTATTTCAAAGCGAGCAGTTTGTACACATTTCGGTGCATATTCCCGTACAAGTGGCCACGTTTGATTTTAGTTTATGTGCTATCAAAAAAAGGAAGAAACACTGAGAAAAAAAAGAATCGTAGCATTTTAATATCAGTCTGTTTGGTGTCCAGCGGTAGTTTTTGTAAATTCTTTATTTGGTTGTGTTCGTGTATGAAATAATATGTGCTAAGGTCTGGACAAACGGTGCAGAAATCACATATCTAGATCCGATAGTTGAATATAAAAGAACACGAGGGTAAAGAAGAACAGTGTTGTGAGAAAGCTGGTGAGACTCTGCCAAAGCATTAATGGATTAAGCTTTGGAGGTGCCGCACTGAAGCAAGTCAAGGTCAAACAGAGACGTGACCTTTGAACCCAGATTAACTTTTCAATCTTTAATGCACAGATGTCACAGTTTCCCGTTGAGCAAACAGTTTAAAAAGATGCCATGAGATAGTTTTGACACATGAGAGATCAAGTTTTTATTTACAGAACCTCATTTTTAGTGTTCTCCCGCTCTTCAAGGAGCCGAATGGGCGCAATCCAGAGATCCAGAGATTTCCTGCTTTGCATTTTATTTCTCAGAGTGTTTGGGACTAAAGCTGCAACGACCAATTGATTCATTGGACATTATTGTGGATTAAAGGTGCACTATGTAACTTTTTTATCAGGCCTATAAACAAACAAGACAGAGCTCTTGATACAAGAAATAGCAGTTTGCAAGAGCTAACATGTACGTTAAATCCATACTTGCATCATTTGTAAGTTTTAATAAAACTTACAAATGCAAATTAACAAAAATACCCATTTAGACTAATGCCGTGTTTCCATTAATTGTTAAGCAAATTTTATATGAACTTTTTGAAATCAAACATAAAGGAAAATATTATTATAAGCATTTCTATCAACTGGTTTGGAGCGAATAAACTAGGTTGCAAACTGTATTTTGGTCAGAAGGTGGCGGTATAGGCAACGTTACACATGGCTGTAAGAAACAGAGTAGAAGAAGTAGAGGTGACGGGAAACAAAACGAGGCACATTGGTCGTCAACAAGATAAAACTGGAGAGAGTTTTTCAGGATTTGGTTTCAATTCGCCAAAATGTAATTTTTCTTATTATCAGCTTTTAGCTGCCATGTTAAATGTTGTTTTGTGCTTTGGATGAATATCCGGAAAGACGGCAGAAACAACTTCTTCTACTAGTTATATTGTGGGGGAGTGGAAATAGCTAATACGTACTCACTACATAATGACACAGCATGAACTGTTTTTTGACAAAAAACAAAAGCAACAGCAACAAAAAAAGCAAGCGTAAAGACTCAATTTGTGAAAATGAGGACTCCTTTTCATTTCCATTAACCATTTCTAATTCCATACTTCAAAAGGGCGTTAAAATACTTTAATGGAAACACAACTTACATAAGCAAAATTGTTTCTGAAAAACTTACGTAGTGTACCTTTAAAGCAAAATACAAAACAAAGTCCATTTTACAGCTTCTTAAACATGACAGTTCGCTGATTTCATTTGTCACGTATGACTTTAAATTGAAAAGACATCACCGTGACATTTACTCATTGAACGATTAATCAGTTGAGAAAATAACTGGCAGATGAGTCGATCGTTAGCTTCCCTCCTAGTTGAAACGAATACACATTGTCACACCTGTAGAATCTGCTGATATTTTACCTCCAAACTTTAATTTTTCTTCTTTTTTTAAGTCGCAAAATTCTTTGGTTTGCATCATAACTATCAGAAGTTCTGCTTCATGAGGTCATATCCATCATCGCAGGAAATCTCCATGTTTTTTTTGTTTGTTTTTTTACATAGGAGGCTAGTCCTGTGCACATGCTTGGATGAAAATTTGTCTTTTTAACTTTGTTTTTCTTTAAATTGCTATTTATGTTTTCCTTTTTTCATTTGACTTTTGGCTCAGCTCCTGTTAGACTTTACCTCAGCCTGTTTTTAGTGAAAAGATTTCTTGTTTGCCCCTCATTGAAGCACTTTATGTTAGTAGGTTTTTACACCTCCTCTTGCCTCGCCCCCCTTTTCTGCTTTTAAATTTAATTCTTTATTGAGAAAAAACTGAAAAACCTCCCAGCTTTCACAGCTTTAGTAGGAGTCCATTTATGCTTAGAAAGGTATTATTTAGAATTAAACCCAGAAAACCCCTCAAGTTAATTCTTTCTGCTACTTTTAATTGATTGATTTGAACCTTAATAGACTCTGATGTTAAAATAGCCCACTTTGAGACACACATTTAGAAAGTTTCTTGATGGAATATGTTAAATTCTTGCAGGACAGGCTGAAAGGGGAAAGAAAAAGGATCAGCCGGAGTGTTTTTCTCTCCGTCCGTTTGATGCCATTTGTCCAGGTTTCCTTGTTATCCAAAGAAAACCCAAAGTCACCTGAAAACCTGCAATTCGCAACAGATTGCCCTCAATTTGCGCGTGTCAGACGAGCTATCGCGCCCTTTTCATAACTCCTGTCTCCCGCCTGTGTGCTGCTTCTCATTTTCACCTCTCATTTCCCCATGTATCTATTCATTTCCAGGTTTTCATCTCATTGTGAGCTTTAATACGTTTTGCCTTCCTCTCATGCTTGCTGACATCAATTTAAAAAGCTGCTCACCAGCAAAGGCCTGGCCGGGTCTGAGGCAGCCGAGCATGTTTCCCACTGCAGTATTTCTCATAGAGAGCGTGACCTCAGCCTATAAAAACTTCCGCATGTTGGCTCACCGCGCCTTTTTGCACCCGTGTAGCGTCGGCTAGTAGCAGGTGATTTGTTGTTGTTGTTGTTGCTGTGTTCAGACCCCAGCAGCGCTGCAAAAAAAACCCTGTTACCCACTCACGGCTCTTTGCAGTGGTGCACCTGTGTGTGCTGTTGTTGAACACTGTATTATTTTCTATAAGCACCATTCATAATTCACACGCTGTGACATCAAATATTGAGCAGAGAGATGGAGCTGAGAGGTCAGGAGGCTTCTTCTCCTGTAAGGCCGGTGTTCCCTTTCACAACCCTCATTTTTTTTCCTTGCATAGCAGGGCTGTGTTGCTTTGTTGCTAAGTTGCTTTCCTGCAAAACACAGTCTCTGTTCCTATTTTTTAAATCTTTTTCTTGCAGGATTTAGCGCATATAAACAAGCTCTAAAAACTGCTGCAAAAATCTCTCCAAATCGAGCTTATTTTCAGCTGTCAGCCTGTGTGACAGGAGAGGAACAGGACAGATTTTGTGGTTTAGTGGATACAAAAAGAAATCGCGTCAGACTCCATATTTCACTGGACATCCAGGATCAGCACTGGCTCTGTGTTCTGTCACTGTACGGTGGTGTTTCGTGATGTAAATCTGCAGTTACTGTATTGTACGCTCAGCCAAGACGAGCAGCTCCTAGAGCCACGATTCAGCTTGAAGTTGACAGTCAAAGAAGTGAGTTGCACTGCTCTTCCAGGCAACAGTGAAGCCTTGCATCAGTTTAAAAAAAGCCTTTCGTTTTTAGTTTCTGCTCTACACCTTTTCTGCTTTCTTTACTTCTTCTTTTCAGGCAGTTTCTTCTCACTCCAGCTGAGCGGAAGTGTTGCTTTTGTTGCGTGCAATCCGTGACATCTTGCACTTGTTTAGGTTACCACCGTCTCAGAAGCATTCAGGGCCACGTCGTGGCTCTGGCTCCTGCTTCATGGGGTTTTTCTGATGGTTAAAGTCCTTTTGAGATTGTGTGGAAATGTTCCTTTTGGTTTACTTCTTCTTTATGCACAGCCAAGGTCCTGTAAAGGCCATAACTTCTTTTCTTTAAGCAGTAAACGTTACTTAATGTCAAGCTAATGGCACCAGCTACTACTTATGATGAACAAACTCTTATGTACATATATATAAATTTATATATGAATATATATAAATGGGTCTTTGCACAAGTTATCTCCATGTCTGCTCCATGTGATTTTAACAGGAAAAACAAAATGCGAAGGAAGATTCAGAAAAAAAAGACTTTATAAATGCTTTACAATTCTTTGTCTCATTAACATTTTGCACTTATTTAAAGAGGCTTACTTCCGTTTCTGGGCTGACTGAGCTGTTTTCATGCTCGGCCAAGATATTGTACAATATGTATATGTATTTTTATTCATATGCATATAAATATATGTCTATGTAATTTGCCTACGTGTTCTTGTTTTTCTTTTCCTTTTGTCTCAAAGCCATGTAAACTCAAATCAGATGCATGTAGGGACAGTTTTTTAGACTTTGTGCGTGAGGATATGAGTCAGTAAACTATTTGAGAAAACTACTTTTGAGGATTTTTCAAAGGAAAGATGAGTTTCTCTTTATAATCAGGCAACAACAATCTGTAGTCCTGACTGACATCTGCATGTCTGGGCTCTTTCCATTCACTGGAGGTTTTTTGGGCTTTATTGAAAACCTTGGTTTCTTTGTCCTTCCCACCACTGTGGCAAAAACATCAAAGCAATGGACATTTCACCTTTACAAGTCTTTCTGTGGAGGCCTTTAAGTACTCTGCACTTTTAATTCTGTTTTGGTTTGCAGAGTGGCACAAAAGC
Organism: Naso vlamingii; assembly: GCA_029822935.1. Taxonomy (NCBI): domain Eukaryota; kingdom Metazoa; phylum Chordata; class Actinopteri; order Acanthuriformes; family Acanthuridae; genus Naso; species Naso vlamingii. The sequence continues at coordinate 13,105,326 of JAPQLA010000016.1, forward strand.
ACTGAATCGACGTGACCTTGGGACATTAATTGGATGACAATATGACAATATACCTAAAATGTGGAATGACTCAGGCTATTCTGCCTTTTGTCCCAAAGAAATCTGATATTTTTAGTGCAAAATGACTGTTTTAATGGATTAAAAGAATGAGTCAAAGAATAGCTTTTATACACAACGACAAGTTTGACTGATTACACATAATGTAGTCAGAGCAGAGTCTGACGGTGAATAAAAGGCATTTTTTTCTCCAACAATAAAAGATTTTTCAGTTAGAAGCTTTTTAAAACTACATTTATATGTTTGAGCAGCTGCATACCAGAATTTCTCAGTGATTCTGGAGTTTGCAATGTGTTTTTTGCTCAAGACAAGAAGAGCAACACACAGTGATAGTTATGGATTCAACAGGTAACAGAAAGAAAAAGAGCACAGAGTCACGCAAAGTCATCTTTAGGCTGTAACTTTGATTTAAGCATCAACATTAAAAGAAATGACTGAACTCCACAGTGATCGTTCCTGGGCCATCAGAAAGAATCTCCTCAGCAGTAGTGGAAGTATTCAAGTAATCTATATTTACTCAAATACTATTTACTACAATTCTGCTGAATTTCACAGGCAAATATGTCAAATATTAGTCAAGTATTCAAATATTCCTACTTTTTACTGCTTTTTAAAATAATTTTATTTACTTTGCAGATTCAGATTAACAGTACAGTACTAATTATTAAATAAATCATTATGTGACATGAGGATATTAGACTTAAGATAGTAACCTCATAAGCAACCCAGCAGAATATAAACTGTGGCTGTCAAAATATCAGATATTTGATTGACACGGTATTAGTTTTTTAAAATATCATGATTATTGTCACAGGTTACTGCAACGCCCCTTTTACATAGTAACTGAAATATAATCTTACATCATCCATACCATCTTTACCAGCTGCATTATTAAAGTCATTAAATTCATTAATGCTTTAATAATATGTATTATTTTGCAGAATGAGTACTATGTTTTAATGCTTGATACTTTTGTAAAATGAGTAAATTTTGAATGCAGAACCTCTACTTTTAACAGGGTATTTTTACTCTTCTGCTACTTTTAAAAGTAAAAAGTCTGAGTACTTTCTCCACCAGTGAAAAACACTAGAGGCCTGTGTGATGCAGCACCTGGACTGATGCTGGTTGTGTGATGCTCAACATCACAATGAAATTTACTGATTTGACCCTGAATTATTTCATTAACATGACGCTGTGATGATTTCTCAGCAAAACTCTCCCAGTGATGAGTCAGATGAGGAATAATCTGCAGAGAGTGAACGAGTCATGTGTAGGTTTTACTCAGCTGTAAAGGTAACACACTACATGTATCCCCCCGTTAACCCAGACTTCTGCGAGGGGCACTTCTCCAAGCTTGGACAATCGAACTGCAGGGTGCCAATTATAGTGATTGGCACCTTTATTTGAACAAGGAAGAGGCGAGAGGAGCGTCAGAAAGGAGACCAGATGGGTGGCCTGTTTTCTTGGTGGGGAGGAGAGCAGGGAGGGGAAGCACAGGAGGAGCTGCCCTGCAGCTGAGGAGGAAACTGTGGTGGTAAACAGTTCCCAACGAGGAGCAACACAACTCCACTAAAAGTGTTTATATCAGTGGTTTTAATTGGTTACCTCACGCTGGTGGCAAAATAAACAAATAAAATATATCTTTAACATTGTTGTTCAGCTCTGTAAAGTAGAACATGTTTCTTAAAATGCAAAAGATGAGTCAATGGTCATGTTAACACATAATAATAATAATAATAATAATAATAATATTTACTTTGAACAATTGAAAAATTATTGGAACGGTAATAAATGACTTGCAAATATGAACCTTCCTCAAGGATTCACAAAAATTGAAATGCAATAATAATAATAATAATAATAATAATAATAATAATAATGACAGGAACATCTAGAGACAGTCTTTAGATGTTATATTTCAAATTAAACATTTTCAGTCAGTCCAGTCAGCTGAAAGTTTAAACAATAAAATTCCACAAAAGCCTAAATGAAGTCTTAAGTAACCTGATTATCAATTACAAATAATAGTTTACGAGATTTTTTATGAGTAAATCTTTTAAGTTTACAAAAACTAAACAGAGATTTCCCCTATTTCTTTTGAATTTAGTACCAAATTACATATGTCTTCCCGGAAATGGGCAAACAAATAATAAAAAAAAATCACACAAAATAAAATAAAGTTTTACTGCATAAGTCACTCGACTGTGATGAACATGACCAATAATGTTGTGCATGTTAGAAACTGAGAAAATATTTTTCAATTTCAACGAGACATATTTGCTTTTGAATCTATGAAGCAATTATTTGCATGAACAATTCAGTTCAAGCAAAAAATGTTTGTATCAGCCATTATGGTGAGCAAACATCAGCTAACTGTAAAGTAACAGTGATTAATTAAAATTTTATTATTTACATTGCTGTCTACTAATTTAGTCTTCACTTCAGTAGTCAACAGTGAAAAAGTTGGTTTATACGTCGATAATACCACGATTTATACCAAGGCTTTATCACAGGAGTCTGCCCGGCAAGTTTGTTAACAAAAAACGTAGAATGAAAAACTTCAAGAAAAAATATGAAGAATTTAACGAGAAAAGAAAAGAAAGAAAGAAATATTACTGTAAAGAAACTCACAACTTTAGACATGTATTTAGCTCAGAATTGTTATTTGTATGTAATAATGTAATACCAGATACCAGAGAAAACCTTATTTCAATTCCCGTTAGGCCTATTTATCTTTGCAAGTGGTTTATTAACATTTAATAAAAGTTTTAGCTGTAGGTCATACGAATTTAATAACCACCCACAACCACCCTAAATCTCCACCTGTTGAAATTCATATATAGATGCTGTCCTATAAACAGGTAAATAATGACAATATTGTAAAAAGTTCTCATTAAAAAAGTTACAACTGTTAACAAATAATATTAATAAAAACTTTAATATGTTCTTAAAGTTGCTTATCACAAAACTTTAATGTGTCATGAAGAACTGATTAAATGCTTATGTTCAACTAGCTTAATGTAAAGTTTTTAAAAGAAAAAAAACTAAAACTTAAATGTGTATTTTAATGATACTTTGCTTCGATGTAACCTACACTGATCATATTTTATTGCTTTGTGATTGCGATTATTCATTCTTTTCCTATTATTTCTTCCTAAAATTATATGGAAATGGTTATAATGGATTAAAAACGTATACAAGGAGTAATGATAGGTCATCTGCCCCTTCATTAAAAATAATTCAGAATAAAAGTGAGTGTAGGAATAAATAATGTCAGGAAGTATCTCTGTCACGTGCACCTGATGCTTCCCACTCATCTCATGTTGAAGGTCCCGTGTGTTAATGAGCGGCGGATCAATTCCACATCAGTACTCAAAAGCTGTTTGTTGTGCACCAACAAATGAACTCTCAGCTCCATGTTGGCTCTGTTTTTCTTTTAACAGGCGCCGTATGTGTTTGTGTACGATTCTGGAGGGTCCACAGACCTTTAGGAATGCATCACTGTCCTGTCACCCCCCAACCACCCCGGCTCTCCTTCCTTCATCCCTCCATCCTCTCCCCCTCCTGCAATAAAGCAGCTCAGCGACCCATCAGGGGGGCCCTTCACTAATTAGGGTCACTAATTGGGGGCTGGCCAGGGCAGAGACCCCTCCACACCTGCACGGTCATGTGACATTCAAAGAGGTGCGCAGGGTCAAGGGTCATGCATTTGGGGAGGGAGAGAAAGAGGGAGGGGTTAGATTAGTTTGACTGAACAGATGAAGAGAGGGGTTAATGGAGGAGAGCGGCAGGCAACAGGACGAGAAAAACGGCAAAATAGACAAGCAGATGGGTTTTTGTCAGTTTTTGAACGAACTCCATCAGCATTAACTTTACACTTTAGACAGATTTTATTTATTTTTGCTAGAAAGACAAAAAGAAAGTTCTCTGGAGAGGACATTACAAAACAGAAATATAATTAAAACTGACAGTTTAGCAGGTTATTTCTTTCCACCATGTTGTCCCACACATTTACAGATTTATATTTGTCCTTTAGGTTCACTATTCGAATTTGCAGAGCCAGAATGTAGGAAAAACACTTAAATATGGCTGTGGCAATATGCCCAAAAAGCTGTAACTACAAGATAAATTTTTCATGCACTCACTTCGAGGAATTGGTAGTGAACATGCAAAGAAAAATCTGGAGGAAGTGTAAGACAACAGAGTGGGAGACGCGTTGAGAAATTAGGGCGGGGACAAGCTGCTGGGTCAGAGGTTAATTGCCAGGTGACCTTAAGGGCCGAACAGCTCAGCGGAGGCCCCCGAACCCGCCTGCCTCTCTCAGCTCTCGTGAACTAAGTGATGTCTGCTTGTTTTGACACGATTCACACAAGAGTCGGGCTTTAAGCTCGCCGAAGAGATTCACAGCTGCATTCCTGAGAACCAAACCGAGCCTGAAAATCTTCCAGAGAGGAGAGAGCGGGGTGGGGGGTGGGGGGGCAACTTGGATTAAATGAATTTTTTAAAATGATGAAAAGGAAGGAGATGAGACGATGAAAGAGGGGCTGGTTTGTTTGGAAGAACACGACATAACGTGTTAGGGAAGGCAGGGAAATGAGCATTAAACACTGTTTTATAACCTGTTTTTATAGATTACATCCTGAATGTCACAGTCGGACGACAGCACAGGTGGAAAGTATAAAAATAATCATGTCTGAATCACATTTAAAATACACCTGAACCATCATTTAAGTTATTTGCAGCACTTGGAATTTTTTTCGTGCTATAAGACAAAGTTAAACAACAACCTTGTTTCTGTAATTATGTTTCTTTACAGTTAATTTGACATAAAATTAGGAATAAGGAATTATTAAGAATTTCATTTATGAAAAAATTTATATAGTAGTCAATGGATAGAGAAATTATTTTTCGATCATGATTAAATTGTTCCCTCATTCTCAAAAAACCTTTCACTTCCATTCTGTTTGCCCAATCAGTGACGCCCTCTGTACTCTCTTTTCTGATTGGATGGTCTACACTGTGCCTCTTAGCAAAAGTTGACGCCAGTACGAGCTGATTCTCTATTCATGCCTTACACTCTGACTCACCTCTGCTGACAAAAGAGCGTCCGCAAGCTACACTGTCAACTCAAGCCCGAGCTGGACGGACCAGTTTACTCCACTGCAACTTACAACCTTGCAAACCAGAGCAACAAGAAACGAAATAAAATGAGAGCCGGCGCAAACAGCTGCAGCGGAGTCGCTTTCCAATGAGTCTCATGCTACAGCTAATGTTAGCTTGTTTGCTCGTTAGCGAAAGTTACTAACTGCAGCTTGAAGTACCGCTTAGTTTTCGTGACACTGCTCAGTGAATTACATCTTTTGTCTCTCACAATATACGTCACCAACTGTAACATGACTGTAACTCAAGCACAGTTACTTTAGTTACTTCAGAATGAGGAAAAATGTACTAAGAGCGATAAAAATCGTTACAAGCATGGGCATGTTGAGAGCTGCAGCTAAGCAAAAGAGAGCTAAGAAGTCACTTACACGACGGTTTTTAGTGTGTAATCTTTCTTAATATGTATTTTAAAAGTCTTAGCCTATACCTCAGCAATTTGTGATAAATTGCAACTTTCTTGATTTTTCAAAATTAGCTTTTAGATTGACAAACATCATATTTGAGACTGACAATACAATTCAAACAGAATCAAGAAATAATTTGTCTCTTTCCATTAACAACTGTTCATATTTTTCTGAAATAAGGTCCCCTGGACTGGAAGTAGAGGGGCGGTACTTAGACACTCCATAGTATATCGGAAAGAACCCAGTGACATCTGGATTGCTTTTTCCAAAACATTAACAAAGGAGTGAAAAGAAAACTTATGGGCAAGTCAAAAAATGTTGTTACTACATTTGTTTACCCACTCGCAGCAATTTGATAATTGTTTTTTTTAATGGTTATGTTTTGGCTTTTACGGCACTTGAATTAGGTTAGACAAAGATCACATTCTTGACGGACTACAATAAAAGACAAAAGTGACTTCAGTTCTTGAGAAACATGACTTGTTTACAGAATTTAAACATATGATATGTGACATTTTCACATTAAAATGTCTAAAAATTGCTTTGACTTTGTCATATATTTTGCTGAGTTGTGTTTTCACGTTATTCTGAATATTTCCAACAATGTTCAAACTCAGAGAAAATCTGTGCTTTTATTTAAGCTAATTTTGCATTTCATTTTGTTACCTATAGTAAACTTCTGGGGTAACAACAGTCAGAGAGTGAGGAGGTAGTTACAGAAAATCCATCACTGTGGCACCTTCCTGCAGGGTTGTGCAAAGGTTTTGACATGTTTGTTTTTGCTTCAGAACATAACTGCAGTAAAGCAATCAGAAAGTAATGTTTCCATTCTCTGTTTTAATACTTTGTTCCTACTCCATTCACTCTCTAGTTGAGCAGTAGAGGAAATTTGCCTCAATCGTGCGTCAAGTTGAGCTTAAAAGTTCCAAACAAGGACCAAACAATCTCACCACAAACTTACTCAGAAAAACTCCCCGTGCTGATGAAGATCATGTGAAGTGATCAAA
>JAPQLA010000016.1:13473128-13484095 GCA_029822935.1 Naso vlamingii
TGGTTAGAGCCACGCAACACAGGAAACTGACCATTTCTGAGCACGTTCCTGCTTTAAATCCTGTCGTCTTACGTAGAAATGATACATAACTGAAGCCTGAAACTTTTTCCTGCTGACATGTTGATTTCTGTTAGAGCACATTCTTCCTCTTGATGAATCGGGACATTGTGTGCATTGTATTGGCGATCATACTTGAGTGTGTAGCAACTTTTGCATTGATTTTCTAAACAAATTATGTGTCTTGTCCCGGTGATGCCTGAATAATCTTATTGAATTTCCCCCCAAAATGTTTTTTCTTTTTTCCATTTGTGTCTAATGGCTGAGATGCTGCAGCTAATGTTTGTTTATGTCATCATTAAATATGTGGGGATTTTAATTGTTTTGTCTGGTAAATGTCAGAAAATACCCTTATTACCCAGAGCTGTTTTTTTTTTGCTGAACATTAATCCAAATATATATCTACTTTGGGAGTGATTTACTGCAGCAAATTGTCACTTGAGAAGCTAAAAAATCAGGGAACATCTGGTGTTTTTGCTTAAGCGTGTGCGTCCGTGTGAATATTCCTCACACAAAGCTGCCATCAGCAGTCTTTTTTTTTCCACTTGATCTGTCCTCTGTGGTTAAGCAAACGTGTCATATATTCTTCATAGCTCATAATGAGCTCTTTAATTGCACTCCCTCACTTGTTTCCTGTCTCTTTGAAGGCAGAACCCTGTGGCTAGCAGGGGCAGCCCTCCATACTTCTGATGGCTCTAATAAATTAAACAGGCTTCATTTGGCTCTGTGTGTGTGTGTGTGTGTGTTTGGGTGCTTTTATGAGGCGTTTTTGTGAGGATTCAGCATCCTCTGTGCAGCAGCAGCAGCAGCAGCAGCCCTCCCCCTCTGCAGCCTCTCCAGCAGAATGCCCGTCATGCAAACGGAAGCAGGCGCTACCATTTTGAAATACAGCACCGCCTAGGTAAGATGGTAGATCCTTTTATTTAATCGTCTTTTTTTCTGCCTTATTATTCTCATCCGATCCGCATGGGAGGTAATTAATTCTGAATCATCTTTAATCGCAAGTGTTTTAAGGGGTTTTGATGCAGCGACAAAGATTATTAGACCGTGTTGTCGCACGGGATTCACTCGGTGTTACACTGTATTCATTCCTGAGCAGAAAAATGCTTGTTTTATTGTATCGATCGCCTGCTAAGAGCCAGTTGTTGCTTCATATGTAATGTGTTTTTAAATCTTCTAGGTGTGTAACCGAGAAAAATAATTGTTTTCATTAATTTCCTCGCAGTGTTTTCGCTTTGCGGTTTGTTTTGCTTTGGACAACCCGAGCGAAACCAGCAAGCATCCCGTCTCGCCATTCACTCCTTTGCCACCCAACGTGGACAAAGCGTCTCCAACCAACTCAACTTGTCTTTTTGCTCGTTTTTCTGCCGCTTCGAAAACGACCCGAGCTGGGAAAATGTGTTGACTCAGCGTCGTGCTGCGTCATCAGAAAGCCAGCTTCCCCCTGGAAATGCCTCAAATGAACCCAGTGTTCATGCAGCAGCCATATGTAACAGAGGGGTCCAACTCGCAAATGCACAGCAAGCAAACTCTGAACAGATTACCTGCGCCTTGTTCAGCATGTTTTCTATGAGCAGCAGCAGCAGGAGGTGTGTTTGAAATCTGTAGCAGCTGGCTGGAGCCTAAACCAAAAAATAGAAATGTCGTTCTCTGGTGTCATGTTCCATTTTGCCCTTTGATTTACAGCCAGCTGTAAAGGTTGTTCTGGAGGAAAGGTGTTTGGCAACCTGCAGAAACACACTGAAGTGAATAAAGAGGTCATTTAGAGAAATCAGAGCAGTTCATTTCAACACAAAGTGGCCTTTCTGCTTTTCTGCATGCTGTAAAAGTTTGTATTTGCATCTCTATGACAGCCACATGAATGGATACACAGTGCTTCCACTTGAGAATTTTGGTGTTAAATGCTCCTTTACCCCCGGCTGTGTCCTGTCGATGAGTATGACTCATAGCTGTATGGGTAATCACAGCCTCCTCTCAAGTGAGAATGAAATCCTTTCAAGATCTCCTTCAAACTGCCTTTGTGCCTGGAAAATACTGAGCTGTTGCGTTCACAGGAATAATGTGTTTCCTGTAGGGAAAATCCTGCTCTGCTTCACCCGATCTGAGCTGTGAGGTCTGTGTCGTTTTTAATTTGAGAAATTTGAATGTTAATCTGGCTGCTGCTGCTGCTCATTCACTGTGGTTCTTAAAAAAAAAAAGACTGCATTTCTAAGTGTATCCTCCAAATCAGAAATTGCTGCATTTTTGCAATTTGAGCAAAAGCTGGATGGTTTCTTACACGTGTTATTTGTGTGCTTCATCTTTGGATCTACAGTCTTTTATCTGCCTTATCTATGGGTAATAAACGGATGTTTCATGCTGGAGAAATGGAGCAATGGGGTCTTGTAAGTTTCTTTTTTTTTCAACTCTAAGGCAGCAGCAATCCCTCCCTCTGAGCCCAGAAAAAGATGTAAAAAGCTGGGTCAGCTACGTCCTCGTGTACTGCAGTCCACCCCTATATTCAGGCAGTTGCACTCCAGTACTTCCTTCTCCTCATCCAGCCACCATAGAGCCTAACGTGTGGTTTTGTGCTCACTAGATAGTTGTTATCGCTGTGGCAGCCAGTAGTTGTACTGTGAAGTTAATCACCTCAATTATCTCCAACCGCAGTCAGATACATCACTCCTCTGTTTTCTCCACAGCGCCATGGACAAGAGCCACACAGTGAAGCTCTTCGTGGGCAACCTGGCGTTGGACACCACCCAGGAGGAGCTGTCGGCCATCTTCGAACCCTACGGCCAGGTGGTCAGCTGCAGTGTGCTGCGACAGTTCGCCTTCGTCCACTTGCAGGGTGAGGGTGCCGCCGAACGCGCCATCCGGGAGCTCAATGGACGGGAGTTTCGTGGACGGAATTTGGTGGTGGAGGAGTCGAGGGGGAGGCCGTTGCATTCCACGAAGGTGTTTGTGGGTAATCTGAGTGGGATGTGCACGACTGAAGACCTACAGCAGCTGTTTCAGACATTTGGAAAAGTTCTTGAGTGTGATAAAGTCAAAGGTGAGTAAAGACCCTTGTAACATTTTATTTGTTGTACATGCACCCCTCTTAAGGTGTATTTGATGGTAGTAAAATTTTGGTGTTAGTATATGAGTGAAGTCCTGCCAAGAGGAAGGTAAGAGATTGTGTCGTTTAGTCTTTTTCCTGTGTTAAGATTCTGTCCACATTATTTGTTATGATACACAAAGGCAGAGTCATTCTTGTTGTGAAGTCGGACAAGGTGGTTTTCTTTAGAGCTTTTTATACTTTTTCATAGTGGTAATAAGTAAGTGACCGTGGCAATGCCACTGTGATCCTAACTGTTGTCCCTGCGCTCAATGACAGCCAGGCATTCCTCTTCTGCAGGCTATGCCTTTGTCCACATGGAAAACAAGGAGGATGCTCTCCAGGCCATCGAAGCCTTGCATGGTACCTCGTTTAAGGGCCGCCCCCTGTCTGTAGAGCTGTCCAAGGTCCAGCCCAGCAAGCAGGCGCCTACAGGAAAAATCCCCTGCGTTAACTGTGGAAAACAGGGCCACTATGCCGGAGAGTGCCCTGTGGGGAAGCCTTCTCTGGAGCAGTACCAGAGTCAGGCAGCAGTCCTGGCTGCCGCTGCTGCTGCAGCCGCCGGCCTACCACTGCAAGTCCAACAAAGCGTGCACAATTCAGTCTACAACACCTCCACCTTCGATCCCACATATGCAGCTCTCACAGGGATCACCACAGGCACACGCACTGACGGAAACCCGGTGAATCCAGCTGTTTATGGTGCCCTTGCCAGCCAGGTGTATGGTGCCAATGTTGCCAATCAGCTTTATGGAACCGTGGCCAATCAGGCAGCTCTTACATCAGGCGCCACACAAATGTACAGCTCAATGACCCCCAACATCTACGGCCAGATGGCTGCGACCCCGGCGGCTGCTGCTGCCGCTGCCGCAGCTGCAGCCTACTCAACTCCAGTTTACACCCCAACTGTGGCAAATCCCCCAGTCTATCTGGCTGCTGCTCCTGGATTAGAAATGCCAACAGCAGCAGCTGCCGTCAACCCCGCCTACACTGTATCTCCAGCAATTTATGGTGCAGCCACACCAGCCTATGCTCATATAAGCGCCATGGGAGCAGCAGACCCTACTACAGCCATCTTTGAGGCGGCCAGACAGGCACATTACTTTGCCCAGGGCCAGCAGGTTGTGGCTGAGCAGCAGTCAGTGGCCGCGGCAGCAGCAGCCGCTGCTGTGGCAAAGTCTGGTGAGAGGGACCGTAGTCCTCTACGGAGGTCAGTGCCCCTGCTACCGGACCCAGTGATGAAGCCCTTCATGTACCAGAGAGCAAAGCCACGCCGACCCCTGCTCCCCACGCCAGCTGGCCGAGCAGCAGAAGAGGCAGTGGAGGCTGCAGAGGACCCCATGGCCAGGTAGGGCAAGACCCTCGATTCTCTATCAGCTCTGAAGCACCAATGAAACATTCCCCAAGAGACCTGAGTTTAAGTTTCCATACTACTACATGGTTACCTCTTGGAATCTGATCTTTGCTTGTGTTGTCATGCTTTCAAAACTGTGCAGGCATGTTTCTAATGGCTGACTAATATGTTTTTGCATTTTCTATGTTTCTTGATCACATTATACCTTTCATGATATTCTTGCTGTGTTGTCAAGTGTCACAATAAATGCCAATGCTGTCCCTCTTTCTGCTTTAACACTCCTCCCCCATCTTAACCCACCACTTTCTATACCCCTCCCTCACTTCTCTCAGGTACTATGCAGAGTATTACCAGCAGCTGCAGCAGTACCCCCAGTTCCAGTATGCCTACCCACCGCCGAACGCGGTGACAGCCATCCCTGGCATGCCGGGAGTGTCAGCAGTTCCTGCTGTGCCCACGATGTCCGCCCAGCCAGTTGCCACGCTGGACGCCCTCAGGCCAGTGGTCCCCACCGCTGCGGCAGTGGCAGCCGCCATGGCTGCGCCCAGGGTGTATGAGCCGCCGTTGCCGCCGCCCACGCGCAAGGAGGCCATCCTCCGCCGCCCCGAACTCTCCCTTCACACGCCTGAGCCCCCCTTCCGATAGTCGCACACAACTCTCTGCCCCCAATCCTCCCTCTTTGCCCTGAACCCCATCCCCCCATCTCCTCCTCCACCCCAAACTTGAACACCTTCCAGCAGCTGTACGTGGGTGTATGTGAGTTTGTGTGCGTCTGGGGAGCTCTAAGTGTGTAGGCTGGGGTTTGAAACTGGGGGCTCCTGGGTTTATTAACCTGCTTTACGCGGGAATTGATCAGCCAACCTTGGTCCTGTTTGCACACACACACAGGTAGTGCAGTCATGAAAGGGAGGCTCTCATCTGTTGTATGGGCATTCTTTGTGCTTCTCAGTTTTACTTTTTTATTGTGCCAGTCTCACACTTGTGCCAGTATTAGACTGATCTAGTCAGTCCTTTCATATGCCTTTATTTCCGCAACCCAGTTATGATTTTCTAAGGCCAAATCTACAATAAAAGACATTGGTTTTTAACCTATCAGCCATCCTCCTTAGGCCTAGATAATCATTTAGGGCAGCTAATTTGAAACCTTTTTTGCCTTATGTTGAAGAGTTTAGATTTATTATCGGATGGGAAGTCACATAAACACATGTTGTGTACTGGCTGCACTGCATCGTGTCCAACAGAACCAAGGTTGCCGTGTTTTGGCGGGTGGGTGTTTGTCTTGAATGTGATGTGGATGTAGTATGTGTGAACGAGTGCAAGAGAAAGGTATGTGCGGGCTCCTGACCTTGCAGCGCACAAACGCAGCAGCTAAGACTGCGCCTTGCAGAAAAAAAAAAAAAAAGTTAAGCACACATAATACGTACTGTAATGTATGTTTGGCTCTTTCCTTGACCCTCTTTCCCCCATCTGTACTCTAACTACAACACTGGAAGACACTGCTTCACCTCTCTTTCTCTTTCTAACTACAGCCGCCTACCTCTAACAGTAAATTTCAGTGTAGAGTCTGTTCTGTTCTGCTATATTCCACACCTTTCACCCAGTCAACTGTTTATTTCCTGCTCCTTATAAAAGTACAGGGTCGGAAATTTAGGGAAGGAGGAGCTGGATTTACATTTCAGTGAGAATAACTTTTGTAGATACTCTGTGTTTAGTCCTCCTACATTTTCAGAGGCCTTTTATGTGTTTTGTTTGTTTTAATGTAGTTTACATGTATTACAAGTCAACCTGGGGTGTAATGAATTGTAAATGGAAAAAAGATACCCATGTGTGACTACTGACTGAGCTGTTTACAAAGGATCTTTACACTGCATCCTATTAGGAATCGTGACATGTGACAAGCTCAATTATGTGCCTATAAGCTTTGAGTGAAGTGCATTACGTGGAGGGACCTCCCATTTTAAAGTGCTTTTGACTTTTTAATCATTTCAAGGGGCGGGTGGGGAGGGTACCGGGAGCCCTGCGGAGCATTCTCGCGGGCTTGCACTCCAGCGTTAGATTTGTTTCATATCATGAGGTTTTCAAAGAGCCACAAACTGAGCCTGACAGGTTCATGATGAGCCGCTGGTTTTAAGCATGACTGACAGTGATAGCACCAACGAAGTGAGAGATGGGGCAGTGTCTTCCAGTTGCCCCAGCTTTCCTACTTTTTCCAAAAGAACAGAACTGCTTCAGATTGTAATTGCAAAGATATCTCAGTAAGGAATGCACTATAATCATTGGCGAGATATTGCAAAATATGACGTCGTTTTTGTCGTTCGGATAATGACATTTTTGCCGATATATGGAGCCGATAATACGAAGCCAAAATTCCTCGCATTGACTTGGCTTCATGGGCTTTCATTGACAGCTGAGCATGCTGTTGTGACGCTAAACTACTGTGCCTGTAGATTGGAGAAAAACAACATGTCGCTTGTATGGACATTTCTCACAGTTTCACAAGTGTTTGTTGTGTTTGTGTAAACGGTAGTGATGTCAGTTAGCTTTGGTCAGAGCTCTGGAATATTAAATCACCCTTAGCCTTTCATACCCTTAAGTGTGCATCAATACAGGTTATCGTCTTCTTTTTTAAATACAAAAATGTGAAATTATTTATCCATTATCAGCTGTATCAGCAATGTGAAGTAGGTGATTATCGGTTATCGGTATCGGCTAAAAAAATCATTATCGTGCATTCCTAATTTCAGTGTCTGTTTTAATGTGGTTGTTAAATCTGGTAGGTGGGGTTTGCCACTTCAGGATAACAAAAGCTTGCAAGTACAGGTACTTTTTGACATCCGTGAGCTTGTCTTGACTGGCAAATTTTACCTATTTGGTGTTACAACCACGTAAAACGATCACTTGGAGATTTTTTTTGCAACTGCTATTTGACAGCAGTCTGATGCACACACAGACGTTCCCTCTGAGATCACCTTACTGCCTCGCTGTTTCCCTCCCTCCCCTCTCCCTATGTGGTTTTTAGTGGTTAAGTGACTTTTGCATCTCACAGTGTAATCTCTCTGTGTTGTATATACGAACACATACCAGTTGCATCCTTTGTAGAATTATGTGGTTTGCGAAATGTCTTGTTTGCCATGTTTGAGACCGTATTTTTTAGAGGAGTATTTTAATTTTGCGTTTCTTTCTTTTTCTTTTTTTTTCCCTTTTTTTTAAGAAAAAGACAAAAAAGAAAGTAAAAAAAAAAAATCAGCATGCTTTTTATGGAGAAGATGTATACTATAATCATTATTATAATAAAGAATGTTTGGCTGACTACTGTGGTAAAAGAAAGCAAAGGGTTTGGACATTTCCCCTTCTTGTTTATGTTGTTCTTCTCCACTATCTGTTTCTCTTGTGTAAAATGACCACCAGACCCATTTGACTGGGGATCCAAGGGGAGACAGGTGTAGATGCTGGCCCAGCTTTGCTCTCTTTGGTCAGGGTAAGTGTGGGTTGGTGCTCCTTTCTCTCTCCAGCCTCCCAAACTTGGGGCAAGCCGAAATTTATTTGAAGGGGTTTGCACGCAGCAAGTGCATTTCAGTATTTAATTCTGGCTTGGTAAGGTCCTTTAAATTGATTTTCACGCAGAAAAGGACATTAAAGACACTGTGAAATCATGTTGAGAGCTGGGGAGAGGCACACAGATAGAATGGCCTGGGTGCATTTTGATCTGTGGAGCAGTCTTGTTCCTGGGGTTGATGGGTGTGCGTCTGGTCTGGTCTGGTCTGGTCTCTCCCTGCTGCACCAAATTCTCCCCCCTCCGTGTGTCTCTGTGTCCACTCAACTCTCAGACCTGCATGTGTGATAATCTGTAACTCTGCCGCAAAAAAAAGAAAAGAAAAAGAAAATCCCGGCGACAGTCCAGCTCTGAACTAACTATCTCAACTGAATTAGGTCACCGTGCCACCTGGAACAGCCAGCGTGCAGCCGTGCGTGAGCGTGGCGGCGTGAGCCATGGGGAGGACTTTTAGTGCGACGCCACCTCAGCGGGAACTTGTTCTCTCTCTCTTCACTACCAAGGTAAATAAAAACAGAACGAAACAGAAACAAAAGCACTGACCTCCCTTCTCCCCCACCTGCCGCCCCCTCCTTTGACTGTGCCTTGACCAAACACCCCCACCCCCCTCCTCCTGTCCTCCGCCATCACCACCACCCTTCTCTCCCCGCTCCGTAACTCCTTTGCTGCAATGGCAGTGCCATCGGTGGGGGTGGCGGGTGGGGCGGGGTGGGGCTAGGACTTCCTCCACAACAGTCCTGTCTCGCATTAGCATACAAGGCGACTGACTGTCCTGCTGGTGTCTGAAGTAGTGAACTAAGGGATGTGTGAAAGAGTGTGTGTGTGCGTGTGTGTGTGTTTAACAAAACGAGAGCATGGATGCTTGAGGACCTTTTTGGGTGGTGTTTCATTGATTGGTGAGGCTTGGCACATGCGGACACCCTTCCCCTTACCCTGCCCG
This sequence comes from Naso vlamingii, assembly GCA_029822935.1. Classification (NCBI taxonomy): domain Eukaryota; kingdom Metazoa; phylum Chordata; class Actinopteri; order Acanthuriformes; family Acanthuridae; genus Naso; species Naso vlamingii. The sequence goes on from JAPQLA010000016.1 coordinate 13,482,112, forward strand.
CTAGACAACTCCTCCACCGCCGTATTCGCCGCCCTCACCCCATCCCCCCATCCTCCTTTCCTTCCACCCCTCCTTCTCCCCTCCTCATCCTTAACCCCACCCCACTATCCCTATGCGCCTCTTCTCTCCGCCGTCCACACACATACACAGCGCTTCTTCCGCCGCCACCGCCGTCGCCACCTTGGATTTGGGTTTGTGGCTCTGGCTCGGACTCTACTTCCCAGAACCACCCACCTGACCCAACCTCCCCACCCTCCTTTGTTACCATAGAGGCCTGGGCGTGCCAATGGACAGTGTTTGTGTGGTGGCCCGCCGCTGGACTCAGTAACATGACACAGAGAGACTTCAGTGTTGGACAAGTCGCTTTGCTAAAACTGTTGAACGCTGGGTTTGCTCCACACGGCTGTGGAAGGGACCTTAACTCCTGTTTCCCAAAAGAACTTAGCGCCATTGCATCCTAAGTGATAAAACAACCTCAAACTATGGAACCTTGTATAATTTTCTTACCTTTGGTTCCCTCACAGCCTGTGTGCCAATCAGAAACATCCTATAAGATAGGCCAAGGTATGAGGCCAGTCTGACCTGCAGATTCTCATCAATCTCAGGGTTCCTATAGGACTTTTCTGGTGCGGCAGCTCTGGTTCTCTAATACTGGGATCAGTGGGTCTGGCTGGATATGTGCTCTAGCTGATTGACTTGTATGTGTTCCTACCTGTTGAGACTGTCCATGTGATGAGATAGAAAGCTTACGTACGATCCCACACTCACAGGCTCTCAGTATGTCAAACGAGTTGTCTGGCATTTGCTCTGACAGCTGCAAGATGGAGTCCAAAAAAAGATGGCGTTGCCTTCTGTCTGCCTAACAAAAGGGAAAGGAAGGAAAGGGAAGAAGAAGGTGAGGGCTGAATAGATGAGTTGATTACAAGGTGAGTTTGTAGTGTTCAAAGCTGCTCCTTAACCTCACCTTCCTGATCTTGGAGGACCAAACTGTTGATTGCCAAAAGAGACATACTTGGCAGAATCCTATTCTTTTAGAAAAAAGGCCCATTTTACACTGGACATTTTGTTGTCTATGGTGTATCCTGATCATACCGTTTTGAGTCTGAGGTGTTCCATTTGTTGGATACACTTCGTCTTTGCTTAAGCTTAGAATTCCACTTCATCAAGTTACAGTACAGGCAGGCAGAAAAAACAGTGCAACAAGCTAATAGGATAGATAAAGTGCAGACTACCTCCTCGGCCTCCATGATCAGGGCGCGAGGTGCTCCAGTGTTTTTCCTTCCCACTCCCAGCTCCTCACTAAAGGCTTCTACAGGTGCTTGCGAGTCTGGGCTTCCCGTGCTTGGGTGAATGCAGCCACGCATCTTTAAAACCCCCTCCTTGCTCTGAATTCACAGTTGCACTGTACTGACAGCCAAAGCTCGCTGCAGCCTCCTCCCCACTTCCACGTTCTCACCCACTCTCCCCCTGCCTTCTTTGGACAGCTGAAGACATGTAATCCAGATGCTCTTGATGCACTCGTCTCTGTGTTGTATTGTTTTGACGGGATCCCGCAGGTTTCATCTGTTCTGCTGCAGCAGGTATCAGCTGAGAAGTGTGGGCATCTGGAACACACTCCAGTTTGGTTTGAGCACAACCCACTGACCATATTGCCTTTTGAGTTTGCAGTAATGAGAATTAGTAAACTGTGTGATCATGATTATTCTAGCTACTCTAGCACAGATGCGAATTACGTATATGAGACTCTATTGTTGCTCTTCTTCTCATCAGATAAAGACCTTAGTGGTAGAGTCGTACCTCAGCCATTTTCCTCATGGACACATGTACACCTGCAGAATATGATGCATCTAAATACAATTTCCCTGCATTTATTTGATAAGAATTAGAGCCCGACTGATATGGGATTTTTGGGGCTGATGCAAATACCAATATTAGGGAGGAAGAAGATATTGATATCCAATGTATCTGCAAATATACTGGTGAC
>JAPQLA010000016.1:13542694-13552764 GCA_029822935.1 Naso vlamingii
AAAAACAAAATAAGAATTCTGTAGATTGTAAATCTTTTTTGAGGTGTAAACATCAAAGTTAAATATAATATTCTAGAAGTTTTATTCTTTTTTGTCACTTTGTTATTTCTTTGAACATGTCAAAGAATTCCTCCACAGTTCTGCTACTGTAGCCGTCTTTTTACAAAGTCACGCCCATTTAGAGCAAGCCAATCATATCTGAGGATCTGATTAAATTTCTTTTTTTTAATCATTTATTCGTCTTCAATCAAGCAGCAGTCACAGGTTCCAGCTTCTAAGGAAACTCCAGCATAAAAAATGGATTAAATGTTTCAATTGGTGGAAAAAAAAAAGAAAAAAGAAATTAATGTTAATAGACAATGAAAAGCAATGATTAAAGCCTTTCACCTACTGTAACTCTTGACTCACACACACACACACACACACACACACAGGGTAATGTTACCCTGGGTTGCGGGGCTCTTGTGGTCCGCTCCCCTGCAGCTTCTTCACCAGCATCTCGCTGCTCCTCCTCAGAGCGTCACGAATCTTCCCGAAGGAGCCGCTGCGACGCAGAGACCCGTTACCATCCTGACAAAAACAGAAAAAAAACCCCAAAACAAAACAGCATTTTATGGAGACATTTAACATTGAGGAGATCTGCTGTAAACATTCAGACTAGTTTAAATGCTTGTGCCGTACATAACAAACTTTATACTGACATTATTGTTGAATTACAAGTAGGACAAACTGACCCCGCTCCACTCCGCTGAGTCATAACCCACGAACTCCCCCCGCTGCCCCCCCGGCCCGTTGATTCCTTCCCTGCTGTGTCGTCTGGCTTCCCCTCCAGCTCCTCCATCCTTCAGCAGCTCCACCACCTTACTCTGGTTAATAGCATCGATACCCTGATGACGGAAAGAACGGACAAGACAGAGAGAAAGAAAAACAAAGATTGAATGTGAGTGATTAAGGGGACATAAAATAAATAACAGCTTTCTCAGCTCACACAGCAGCTCTGCAACATACACACATTAGCTTCTTGACTGCTCTTAAATCACTTGGGTTTTGTTCATGTGATAATAAAGAACAGCTTGAATGCCTGTTGAACAATCTTCTTAACTGACCAATCCGCTGAAAAGAGCCGAGTCCACTCATCTAACAGCAGTAATTCAGTCGGTGCTGCAGCAGCCAGTGTGTGTGTGTGTGTATCTGTGTGTGTGTGTGTTTGTGTCGTACCTGTTTACGGGACTTGCTGGCGCACTCCTCCAGAGTTTCTGCCGCCTCCAGTTTGCCCTGCCGACGGTACAAAGCTCCCAGACTCTTGAGGGTTGTGTTTACTGTGGGGCTGCAGAAAAACACAGCATCAGACGGATTACTTGTGCTCACTTCAACGATATTTCTCAACCAAGTTCATCTTTTGTCTGTTTACCTTCAGTGGAACAAAGATCAACTGAGCCATAAAAAGGTTTAAGAGGAAATTCGGCAGGACTACAGCAGCTTATTCACAGCCGAAGTATAACAAAAACATCAATTTGCAGAATTTATTGATTTTTTTTTAGAATTGTGTACTTGCAGGTGTGTGTTTTTCAAACCAAACTTTGATGAGAACAAACAATGAACTCACTCGTGTTGCCTTGAACAGTAAGAGAGTGGATCACATCACTCCAGTTCTCAGGTCTTTACACTGGCTTCCCGTCTCTCAGAGAATAGATTTCAAAATACTTCTGCCGGTTTATAAAGTACTGAATGGTTTAGGGCCAAAATACATTACGGATTTTCTACAAACTTACGAACCGTCCAGACCCCTCAGATCATCTGGCACAGGTTCACCGTGTGTCCCTAGAACTAGAACTAAACATGGAGAAGCAGCGTTTAGTTTTTATGCACCAAATATCTGGAACAAACTCCCTGTGAACTGCAGGTCTGCTGAAATCCTCAATGCTTTTAATTTAAGACCGAAGACTTTTCTGTGTGCTGCTGCTTTTGATTGAGTTATTATTTCTTTACTGCACTGCAACTTTTATTCTGGAATTTTATAACTCTTTTAATCTGTTTAGCTGTTTTTATTTCTTTTTTTTGTTTTATTTTTTTAATGAATAGTTTTCATATTGTGTGTCTAAAAGTCATTTAATTTTGTGTTTCTTTTGCACTTTTATGTTTGATGTAAAGCACATTGAGTTGCCTTGTTGCTGAAATGTGCTATAGAGATAAACTTGTCTTGCCTTGAGGACCTGATATTTCACTGTAAGTCTGTTTTATCAATACTTACTGTCACATGGTTTCAATATTTCTGGGAAATTGTACCTTTGTTTTATGGCGGTGATCTTAAAAATGAAACAAATGAATTTGTCTTCAAGGTCTCTCAGGCCAGACTGTAATATTAAGGCACTGAAGGCATTTAGGGAAAAAAACAATATGCACACTCTTAAATATCTGTGGTGCTGCGAGCAACCCAGAGTCTTTTTCACATGAAATACATTTATAAATTTGGAGTGAACGATGCGTTTCACCCGCGGCTTCTTCGGGCTGACTGAATCTGAAGAGGCTACAGGCGAAACACGTCGTTCACTCCAAATAAATCCACAGCAAAGCCAGCTCAGTGTGCACTGGTTTATTTTGATATATTACTAAAGATGTTGCTGCGACTCACCAGCACCTGATTCCTCATACTGGCTGTGCAGAGGAGTTCTGTTTACTTTAATATGAATAAATATGTACTGAGCGAAAACACATATTTACTGCAGCAACTCCTGCACACACCAACACCTGTTTCTGATTCCTACATGATTTTTAGGGAATTTAAACATGTAACCCACCTGTCCACCTTGCACGCCTTATACCAGCTTCCATACTCTACATATGGGCCGGAGTCCTTGCGTTTACCCTGAGAGGGAAGGAGAGCGCGGTCGAGAGAGATACAGAGAGAGAAAAGAGAGGAAGATTAAGATGAAGAGAGGCAGAGAGCAGCAGAAGTCAAGTTTGAAACATTACCCCGTTATAACAGCCTATTAAAAACAGCTCTGCCTATCTTCATCATTCTCATTTGTTGCCCATTTCCAAAACAAAGTGCCTGCCATCAAGAAAGAAGGTCAGCTTGAATAACTGACCTTGCTCTCCTCTCTCTCCTCTGCGTGCATCCAGATCGGCTTGTTGTCATCTGCAAAACGGGGAAAAACAAATCATCGAAATGCTTTTTGATATACAAGAACATTACTATGAGTGGAGGACAACACAGAAAAAACGCTGCAGCTGAAACCAAAGAAGTAAGGAAAACAGGAAATGAAGGACTGCACAGAAAATTACAACAATCCTTTGACTGTCCTAGATTTCAAAATGATGCATCTCTGTTCATGTAAACACACAAGTTTATATCAAACACCCGACTACGTTTCATCAGTGCCAAATTCCTGCCAACGTGTTCTCTCTGGCACTGAGCACGTGAGCACATAAGGGTTTGATGGGCTTAACGGGAGCAAACATCAACATTAAGCCCCTTCGCACGCTTCAATAACACGGAATAATCCCAGGACATGCTGAGAGCAGCGAGGGCGATGACGGGGATCAGGGCGGGGCCAAATCAAGACCTGAATCCCAAAACATGCAACTGTCAGGGAAGGGGGAAAAAAAAGCTAATACTGGACATTTTCAATCGTGGAAAAAAAAAAGCATTTCTCACTGCAAAAAAGGAAAGATTTTGGATTAGAGATGATCAGTTGGAATGATGCTGCTTACTGTTGACGGATCCAAACTCCTTCTCATGCGCTCTGGTCAGGATCTCTTTGTAAAGAGCCTCGGCATCTTTGAACTTCCCCTGCTTCAGGTAGCATGACGCCTGAGGAGAAGCAACAAGGAGAATCTTTTAAATCACGCCTCTTTTAAATCACTTGTAAAAAAAAATTTAAAAAAAAGAGAGAAACACATCATCATGAGAAATGTGCCCACCAGGTTATTTTTGGTCTTGGCCACGTTGGGGTCGTCAGCTCCCAGTCTGGACTCGTAGATCTCCAGAGCTCGTCTGTAGTAATACTCCACCTCGTCGTACTTGCCCTGGTTCTGACACAGCAGGGCCAGGTTGTTCAGCTGCTTGGCCACATCTGGATGATACTTCCCCAACACCTGCAGAAACAGCTGCGTCACTATATATCCCTTCCTTCAGACGAACCAACAAAAGCAAACATGTCCAGTCTGTACAGAAGACATCCGGAGCTGGTGGTGTTTTCGTACCTTCTCTCTGATCTCCAGCGCTCTCTTGCACAGAGGTTCGGCCTCCTTGTATTTGCCCCTCTTGCCGTACAGAACAGCCAGGTTGTTGAGGGTTGCAGCCACAGCTGGATGATCCTTCCCCAGCGTCTTCTCTCTGATGGCCAGGGCGTCATTCAGCAGATGAGCTGCTTCTTTGTACTTGTTCTGATCCCTGAACATTTAAACAGAACAAAATTTCAGTCAAAAAAAGTTTTAACTGAATCCAAATTATAAACTTTCCTCAAACAAGCTCCTCACCTGTACACCAGGGCGAGTATGTTGAGCATGGTGGCGACGTCCGGGTGGTCATGTCCTGACGTCTTCTCCAGGTCCTCCAGAGCTTGTTTGCACAGCGGCACGGCGACCTCGTACCTCCCCTGTGAGGCGTACTGGATCACCAGGTTGTGGAGGGTCCTGAGGCGCGCCGGGATCTCGTAGCCTCCCTGCTGGGCTGCAACCTCTCCGCTGGGCTGGGCTGCAGGTCAGAGGGGAGGATGATAAAAATCGCTTTGTTTCTGGGTTATCAGCTCCAACACGTACTGTTTTCTTTTACAGCCAGCTGTCCATCTCCTCTCCATTTGATTACACCCTTTTTTCTTTTGGCCTAATCCTATGGGTGGTTTCACACTTTTTACCTGGATCCAAGCACACTTGAGCCTGAAGTCCAGTTCATTCGATTAGTGTAAACACAAGCGTTCTGTGCTTTGGCATGTTTAACAAACCGTGCCTGAGTCCATTTGAAAAGGTGGTCTCAGGTGTATCAGAGCATTACCGTTTTTTTCATGACGCACAGCTGTTGCCCCCGAGCAACCATGACACAGCAGTCAACTTACATGTACGTAAAGGAGCCAGGAAATTTTAGTTTGTGATTTTAACACTTACATTTAAAAATGTAATCCTCTACTGCCGCTACTTCACCATTACGTTAGCTTGAGAAAAATAAGTAGTTGCTTTTTCTTCTTCTGTGTGTGTACTGACAAGACTGCAAACCATCTATGTGCATACTGCCACCTACTGCATCATACTATGTACATATACAATCATGCTCGGGCACAGTAGGAAAGAATTACGCCTAATGGGAAAACATCCTAAATGTCCCCAAACTATTCCATAACGCAAGCTATGACTCACATCATTAGCTGCTAAAATTCCAAGATGGCAGTAACAGTAAACCAGCTTCAGCAGATGTAGAAGAAAGTTGACAAGGAACATCAAGCTGCTTCTTGTAAAAACGGCCACTTTCTTTCTTCTTCTGTGCTTTAATAATTAATCTCTACAGAACTCTGACGTGTGTATTTATTTTAAGAACTCTCACTCCTGTTTCCTGATTTGCTCTGTTGTGCTCTTGGCAGTTTACTCCTCCCCCCTCGGCTCACAGGTGTTTCCGATTATCTGTTCACTCTCCTCCCTCTTCAACCTTTTAAAAGGACTATTCTGCTCTTTTTCTCTCCAGCCTTCTGTCATAACTTACACATTAGAAATTCAACGTAATGTCATAAAAGAAAAGCAGCATCTGCTCCTAATATCAAATCACGCAAAACTACAAGACACTGATGGAAATTTTAAGGATAAATATGAGGTCAGCTTGTAAATTGCATATAAACAAATAGAGGAACAGAGGAGAATTAACGAGTATTCACTTAATAAATAAAGAGAAGTAGAGTGTATTTAGTGTATTGCCATCATTTCCTGACTGAGGTCTCTAGAGTACTGCTGATGTCATACCTGGTCCTTGGTCATCATCGTTGGGGAACAAGTCATCCAGACTGTCTTTCGATGAGTCTCCTCCGCTTCCCCCGCCACCGGCAGCACTCTGGCTCTTCTCCTCCGAGGGCGACACGTCATCGTCGAACTTCTTGATCTGGTTCATGAACTCCAGGTGCTTCTTCTCTTCCTCCAGCTGGGCGACGCTCTGCTCGCTGCGCTGCAGTTTGTGCTGCGTCCCCGCCAGCTCGTCCCGCAGCCACTGGTTCTCCTGGCAGAGCCGGCGCACCTGAGCGCGCAGCTTCTGCTTCTCCGACTCCACGGCGCTCAGGTGGCTCGACAGGGCGATGATCACCTTGGAAAGATGAGGGCAATTTTCACTTTAACTTGCTCTAATCGTAAAGAAAAGAAAATGTCTTGTTCCTAAATGATCATGCAGGACTCTGACCTGTGCCTCTCCCAGACCCAGCTCGATGGCTTCCAGACTCTTGCGGAGCAGCCCAGACTTCTCCTGGGCGACGGGCGGCTGCGTGCAGTCCAGCAGCGAGTTGAGGAGCTGGGCGTGTTCGCCGCGCAGCGTCTCCAGGCCCTGCATGACGGCCTTGGTGTTGAGGACAATCTCATCCTGGCTCAGTCGCTCCAGGGCTTCTTCACGAGGATAAACCATGGTGGACATTGCCTGGTTTCATACACACTGTGGGGATGGAAAAATAAATACAGGATGACAAGAGGGAATTTTTTTTTCATATCTCAGTTTTTGCCGAGTGTGCACTGTCTTTGTCCTGCTTGGCATTCTCACAGTTTACACACAAGCTGCTTTGAGTAACCACATCCTTTATCTGTTGGTCACTGAGGTCACAGAGAGGTTGACGAGACAAAAAGACACAACAGATAAGAGAGGAAGAGGACAGAGAGGTGGAGGAGGATTGAAAGTAATGAAAAGAAAGTAAAAAAAAAAAAAAGTAGGATGACAAACTGAGTTAAATACGTGGAGGAGACTCGAATAAATCCAACGCAAACTGATTCTCAGGTGTCATTGTGACGGCAAAATGGGATCCAATTATGTCAAAGCTAAGAGCTTCAAATCTATTGTTTTAATATCAACCTGCCGCCAACGCCACAACCCCAAGCATTCATATTCAGCATTCGCCTGCGGGTAATTCAAATAAAGAGTTTCATTATCCACCTGCGCACAGTGAAGCACAGCAGGTGCCACGAACAATCCAAGCAGAAAGAAAAACCTTAATGAGCACAAAAGTAGAAAGAGCAGCAACAAGACGAACCTCATGTTCCTGAGACACATTTACTGCATGATAGCTATTTGATAGCTATTTTAATACAAGTTTAATGAGACTGATAGAACAGATAAAATGTCAGATTTAATGTAGTTTGAGACAGGAAGATGCTGCAGCTAAAAGCTTTTCTCTGTTTTTATCTACTGCTAAACCAAAGTTTATTACTGCATCATCTGCCCCTTAAGTGGTTAAACTAGACGTAGGGAGATAAGGTGAGTGTTTTCCTGTAGTATATGTTTAGTTAAAAACCCACTCAGACTACGCAAAAAAAAAAAAAAAAAAAACAGACACAGACAATTTCTTTTCGTTACTGTGTATCAGTTCAGCTTTATTTTTTCCCCCATTAACCATTTAGTCTATAAATATAAAGGTCTTTGAGGAAATTTATTTGTCCAAACTGGGGCTCGACCGATATATCAGTCTGTGATATTATCAGCATATACTGGCCTATTGCAGATATATGAGTATTGGCGTATATGTTCTCCGATAACTGCTTGTTAATGCTCAAAAAAATGCCTGGACTAGTAATTTAAACTGGTGTGATCAAGCAGTTTGTCCACCAGAGGGCAGACCTTTATTTAATTGGAAATAAATCAAGTGTTATCTGTTCGGTATACTGATGTTTGGAATAATGATTGTTCAATAGCCTGCCTCCATTACACATCCTATTTGATAACGACATTCAAAATATTAAATATACTATATATTCTATAGAATATCGGCCGATATACAGGATACCGAAATTTTCTTCCTCCCTAATATTGGTATTGGCCTTAAAAATCCCATATCGATCAAGTTTTTAATTTATAGGTACAAAAAAGATAGAAAATCATGCAATCCTCCGATGTGAGAAGCTGGAAGAAACATTTTTGCTTGATAAATAAAATATTCCTAAAAAAGTGTTGATTAATATCTGCTGCCTTTTCAACAAATCTACACCTTGTTTAAGCCACTGATGCCTTCAGAGGATTATGGTTCAGGTCATTTTTATTCTTAGTAGAGGGTGATGCGATCTGTGACAGAAATCATGAGTCATGTCATTGGTCATCATGAGCGATGACACACACGCGTTCACTCTTGATTTCTTCCGCCAGCGCACACAAACACACACACACACACACACACACACACATTTAGTATTATTCCAAACCTAACTTAAGGAAAAGTAATGTCTAGAAAACAATAACCTGGAAGTGTTACATCAATGAATAAACACATCTTCCGGTTGTAGACAGCTCCAGGACGAAGGATGCAGCCCAGTAAATAGTCTCTTTCCATCCGGAGCACGCGGCCTGCGGATCTGAGCACTGACCGGCTGTGAATGAAACCGAAGCCGATGTGCAACATCGTGACTTTCTCCCGATCTGATGGCGGAGGCGCACCTGTTCTCCTCTCCTCCTCCCGACCTCCCCCCTCGCTGTCTGTCTCGCTCTCTCACTCACCCCCACCCCACCCTCCATCCGCCTCACACACTGACTGCAATGCACCAATATTCCCATTTCCCTTCAAGTCAACCATTTGCAAACGCATTACGGGAAACTGTGAGGCGTCGAAAGAGTGGCATCTCTCAAATTAACGTCTCCACTTCCTTGCGCACCTTTAATTGATCTATTTTAAGGCATAAATAAATAATTGTTCCGGCGGATGGTCGAGGCCTGAAGCCGGGAGGGGCGGCAGCGTTTGGCTTGGCAGCGGATCAATCAAGGTGACCGACAATGCAGGGCACCGTTCAAGTAGCACAAATCCATAACAGATTTATCAATACTTTGATTAAATTTAGTGCAAATGCGTAAAAATGTCTGTTTCCGATATGTAATCTGTTTGTAAACAGTGCAGGCCCACTGCACAGTGATGCACCATGATGATAAACAATTCACAACGATGCACATAACATTTCTTGATCATACACTATTTAAAATGAACACAGATAAGAATATAATAAGGATACATTTAAAAGTGCTGTTTCATAACTACAAACACTGGCTGCGGTGACTGCAGACGACATACTTACAGTAACTGAGGATGTAATCTTTGAATCGGCTGCTCGTTAAACAAAAATCCATCTATTTTAACTGAATGACTACAATTTAATGCTCATATAAATGTTACTTATCCGTATTTTTTACCTTCATCGAAGACAGGCGCGTTGCTTTCTGTCCCGCGAACAAAGCAGCAGGACAATGTTGTGATGCTACAGACACACCAGCGTCGACTCCTGTCTACGTTACTTATAAAAACAAACTGCTTCCGGATGGATTTTTCAAAATAAAATTTCATTTTCGGTTACAGCGAAGCAAAGTGGGGTAACAGGCTGTCAGACACTAAGTCGTTTATTAGGAAGGAGGGCGAAATTAAATAAAAACACTGTAATTTTCATCCAAATCCTGATTTAGCAAGGCAGTAGGTGCTCAAATTAGCTAACTCTTCTGATACAGTTACTTTGAAGGACGCTGGGTGCTTAATGAACGCTAACGTTACTGTTAATTTAAGCTACCTGTCTTGTTCCTCACGTTATTTGGCAGCACATCGCACACCAAGCACACCGAAATAGCACTGAGTTGACTTTAATACGATTACAAACACAGCTGAAGTCCATTAGCTGCCTTAATGAGCAGAGCTCCTAACGGTAACGGTAACTCCGTCTTTTTAACTTACCCCAACTGTCACTTGAAGATGGAGGACAGCAAGAAAGCTGTTAAACGTGTCCACAATGTCCGACGTTACTAATTTTTCATAACGGCAAAAAGTTTTATTCAGTAAAGTAATAAATAATGTTACCGTTGATGTACAGCTGGGACAGCTGGGGAGGAAAAATGGCTGGTTTCCCAGATCCACCATCAAAGATGA
>JAPQLA010000016.1:13767109-13781951 GCA_029822935.1 Naso vlamingii
AAAGTCCTGGGCAAATGGATAAAGTGTTGAGAAAAATTTCAGAACCTAGCAGTGTGATAAATAATTGGCTTTGAAAGTGCTACAAGTTGTTTTTTGTAACACTAGGCAGAGCTAGGCTGCAGTTCAAAGGTTCCCCCTCCTTCCAGCCTTTATGCTAAGCTAGGCTAATCTGACTCTAGCCTGTCCGTAGAAAGTCTAGTGTGTAATCATATATTTTTATTGGTGTGTGGCCATTTGAAAAAAAATTAATTGATGTGTTTCTGTTTACTTACAATGAGACCAATATGTGTGAAGGGAGTGGTCCATCATGGAGTCCACCATGTTGCACACAGTACAGTAGCCCAGAATGTACAAACTACACACTGGCTTCAGAGATGGCCTTTATTTATTTACTTATTTATTTATTTTGTGTGTGTGTGTGTGTGTGTGTGTGTGTTTTGAAGCTGACATAACTCTCTTACATGTTTGAAAAGGATGGGTGGAGGGATATTGCAATGTGCAACCTCATTACTAGATGTTATCATACCCTTCACACAAGTCCTTATACAGACATGAGAGTGATACTGATGATCAATCTTTCTCTCAGAGAGAAAATAAATTTTGTTACCATAATGTTAAACTATTTCTTTAAATTTAATTTGTATTTGTAATAATAAAATAGTTTAGAAATATTATTTTATGCAAATTGTGCAGTGTCAGACTTAAATAATGACTTGTAGGCCGAGGAGGTAATACATTTTTGCAAAAATATTTACCCTTTTATGTGAACTCTGGTAAAAATCAGTCAGGTCATCAGTGTTTTTTCTGTTATGTGTGTCTAATTAACTGCTCTGCTCACTTCTCCACCCTCCAGTTTGTATAAAATATGGACCAGAAGCCGTGCAGTCACCTCTTCCATAGCCTTCATCAGCAGCTGTGCCAATCCAGTGCTCTACTTCTTCGCAGGAAAATCCTACATCCGCCGAGAGGGCCTGGCGTTCATGGCCCGCTTATTTGAAGGCACAGGGCTGGACTCGGCAAACAGGAAAAGCCGACAGAACAGCCAGAACAGCCGCGATAAAGACAAAGATGCAGATGCTGTCATGCTAAAGGGATAAAGACTGTTTTCACGTGACGCGTCAGGCTTGAAGCTGGTGCTGATTCTCAGGAGGGGAAAATTAAGTCAGTCAGGCCTTTGTATTTCCGTCCTATTACAGAGACATTTAAAATTTGGAACAAGTCAATTCTGCCGCATAAAGTGGCTCTTTATTGCAGAGACTGATCCAGGAACAACTTGGTTCATCAACCTCTGAACTGTATATTTAATGAAAAATGGGCTTGCTGTGCTCTGAACTATTTCATATGGAAAAACTGTGGAGTATCATCCAAGAATGCTCTTCTACACCTCTTACTATCCAGAAAACTTTTTTTTTTTTTAATTCAAGCCACATCCCTCAAAGAGAGATGTTTACTGTACATATTTTTTGTATCTGTGCTATTATGTGTGTTGAATCTTGTACTGGTCAAAATGCTTGATAAAATGACAGAAATGTCATTTGTACTGAAACACTGACTATTGTCATGCTTCTGTGATATGACGAGAACTATTTGGACGTTCAGTGGAGGTAGCATACTTGACCTTAGCCCCATTCACATGGGACCAGCATTACCGAAGGACTTCTAGTTATTTCTAATGAGAGAGGGTCTTTGTGTTTTTGCCTGTTTTAATTGTTGCTTTGGGTTCTCCACACGCTTGGAAGGTAAGGGTGGTTTAAAAGATACTCAGTTGCATGCAATTCTGCAATTCCCCCACTAGATGCCACTGAATCCTACAGATTGCATCTCCTAAAATCAAAACAATGAGCTGCAACACTTTGTAAATTTGTCAGGATGAGAGATCCTTTTCACATTTCATACATTGATCTGATCCATTAGTAATTAATGATGAAATGAACATCAGAGATGCTTTTGCTGCAAGCAGAAACTGCAGGTGCAACTTGGGACTTGGTGTCGCACCACTTGACTGAAATTCCCTGGAGGCCAGGTGGTCTGAGCATCTGGTGTTTGGGAACCCTTCTGCATCTTTAGCAGGTATATCAGGGTCACGTGCGTTTAGCCCCTTAGCCTGTACGCCTCACCTGAGAGGGGCAGTGAAGACCAGATTAGCCTTTACCTGTAGAAGGGTTCCAACTGCGGGCCTTCCTTGAGCTGGTCTCCCCTGCCACAACTATCTCTCCAGTAGCTGTCTTATTTGATTAGGTTCTTCCAAACTGATCCTATGCAAGAAATAGCGCACTGATGTTGCTGGAAAAACAGCCGACTTTAATGGGTAGTAAGACTGCATGCCAATCTTTGATAAGAGCCTCATCAATCAGGTCCTGGTATTTGGATTTTTTTCAACTGGTGCAGGATAGCTGGCTTGCCCTCCCAGGGCACTGTAAGCTCAACTACTAGGATGGTTTTCATGCTCCTGGATAGGAGAACCATGTCCAGTCGGAGTAAAGTTACATCCACTTCTTTTGGGGCAACAAGGCTTTTCTTGAGGTCCACCTGCATCTCCCAGTTAGAGGCTTGATGTGAAATGACGGGGGCATTCCTGGGACTTGCTCTTGCCTGGGGAAATTTATCCCCTTCTCTGTAGAAATTGAGAAATTGATGCATGTGAGTGGTGGTTTGGGCTGCGCTAAATAATCAATACAGCAATATATCGTGATATTTATTTTCGTGATATCTGTATCATTTTCTAGCTCCAAAAATCTTCAATCTTCCAAAAAAAAAGTTTTAACCTCCTCTGGGTCAGCGTCCTGTCCAGTTAAAGTGCAAGAGTGCATTTAAATTGCTTTTTTTAAAATTGTGATGTAATGGCTGCTACATCGGTGTTTGGTATTTTGCGAATACATAAATAAATACATAAACAAATACATAAATTGGAAAGGAAATTTTGATTTAATAGTTTTGACTCAATTCATCCACTAATTTATCAGTATAATGCAATGTGATGTATTAAGACTAACCAGATGGTACACAGCGACTTGCACTTTAGCTCTGATTTTACATTTTCAGTGAACTATTTAGAATATCACAATATATTACACTATGCATTGCATTGCAATATACTGTGATATGGTATATTGTGATCCAAGTATCATGATGCGTATGGTATCGTGAAGTCCTTGCCAATACCCAGCCCTAATGGCGGCTACTCTACTCAGTGTTAGCTTTGACCCTCTGCAGGTCTGTCCATGTAGCGATGATTAAATAATGGCAGCTTTAAGGAGAAAACTTTTAGCTGTATCGTTTAATATTTCATTGTGAGCACGCACTCTGTTAGAAAATGACATACAGAAAAATACAGAATGATGTAAAGCCTTTTTCCTGAAAATGTGACGCATCACAACTTATCGTTCATACAGTAAGTTTGAGAAAGATGGGTGATGTGGAAAGAGGAATATGCTGTAAACCTGCCAAAAATGTCTCATCCAAGAAAGCAGACAACGTGCACAATGGCGGAATGATTTAAAGCACATGTATCAACAAGATCCAGACTGTTTACTGGAATATTCTCCCCCTCACTTATTCACCTATATGACGCTCGTTTGTGTTGTTCATTCCTGCTCTGTCTCTAATTTGATACCTTCAGTTTCACAACATGTTTCCACGATGAGGTAGTAACTTTCTGTGCCAAAAAGCTGTGTGGCTGCAGCAGGTCTGTGATTTTTGACTTGTCAAAATATTTCACGTTATGAAACAGAACTTGACTTATTTCTACATTCGTAGAGTCAAATCTTTGGGTCCACATTTTTCTATCAAGCTGCCAATCACCATCGGAAATATGAAGCACTTATCTGCTTATTTAGCAGAGTGAAATGGGTTGGAGGAACAACGGCTACCTCCCAACCAGTGAGCTCAAACTGACTTCCCGTGGTCACTGATTTCCTCTCACATGACTCGTCTTAGTCAATATATACATTTGCTGTTTCTTCTCCCCACACCCAGTCAGAGTACATTGAGACTGGATTAAGCACCGTGGCTTCATAAGAGAGGCCAACAACTGAAGGTCAGTATCTGAGTTTTGTATTATTCAGCTTATTAAAATATTCCAGCCAAACTTTCAAAATAGTACATAATTTGACTAAGACATTTAAATGTTTTGGTCACATGCAATTTAAGGTTTTGTCAGCAGTATGTTTACTGAATTTTATTAAATAAATGAGACATTTCAAAATGTAAAAAAGAATACTTGTGACTTATATTTGCTTTGTCATTTTGAGACTGTAGCTTGATGTGGAACATAACTGTTGAGGGATTAGATGATTTAAAGTTAAAATTCACTGTGATCCTATCTTTTCAGTTCTTAGTCATTTTGCGTTGTATAACAGAACTGTTACCATTCGAATCGCTTGAATTACTTGTCAGTTTCATTCAACACCTGTGAGTTACTGCATGTCCAAAATGTTTCAAAACTCTGATCATCAGAGCTTGAAATTTCATTTTAAATAGCGTCAAGTTCAAATCATTCTCCTGCTCCTTTGATTAATTTAGCTAGAATTGAAAATCTGTACAAAAAATGCAGTAAATTAAATAATCACTTCAGTAAAGTATGACTCCTTCAGTGCATGGTGCTTTGCTTGACCCTTCAACTTCCCCAAGTTTGCTGTGCACAAAAAATTGCATAATAAATGTTTCACATGGTCACCACCGGTGTCGGGAAGGTTACCTTTTTAAATTTTTTAGGTTACAGAATACTAATTATGTCTGTTACATCTCTTTTGTATTAAAGCACTGTAACATTGCATTGTGTTGTTTTTAATTACTTTTCAAAAAATGTTTTTTAACTGAGTTAGGAGTCTTTATCTGATTGCAATCACATTGACTTCCTGCAGAAATTTCACACAGGTTTGATAATGAGCCTTCAAATGATGACAGCATTGTTATTGCTGGTTAACCAGCTTAACACTGTACAGTCTTGTAAGAGCCCTTTATTGATTTCACAGGACAAATGGTGTTGAATTTGTAACACTGAAAGGCATCTTTGATTGTCCAACAACACAACTCAACTTTTGTTGAGAAATATGCCAAAAAGAAAACACAATCCTGCGTAGCCAACGCATGTAAAACAAAGAAGGAATTTTATTTTTTACATTTGCTTTTTATAAAAAAGAATATATTTAGCTTCGGAACCCCTTCGTAAATACCTTAAATTGTGGCAAACAGTGGCTATTACATAATACCAAACGTAAGAAGTGATTTCTACCATCTCTGAAGGGGCAACCCATGACCTTTAACCTCATGCTTGGTAGATAATACAGTAATGAAGGCAACTCTTCTGTGCTAGACTAGGTTCTCTCACACAGATAAAAAAATACACATTGTGCAATGTTTCACAGCATTTACTCACTTGCATCTCACCAACCCTGATACGACATATCCTGTTTCCTGTCCCTTAAAAGGTTGCATCAGTGCACAGTTTTATCAAACCAAACTCAGAATCTTCAAAGAATCTTCTGATGGCATCCAATATCACCACCACCACCTCGTCTGCCTCCTTCTTTCTGCCCATCAGCGCCTCAGCTTGGGGTGGCATCGCCATCCTGACCCTGGCGTTTGTTCTGGGCTTCCCTGGGAACCTGTTTGTGGCTTGGTCAGTGCTCTGCCAGGTGAAGAAGCGCTCAGTGACATGTTTGTTGGTGCTGAATCTGGCTCTGGCTGATGCTTTTGTGCTGCTCAGCGCCCCGTTTTTCCTGCGGTACCTTGCTGGAGGCCGGGGATGGGAGTTTGGCTCAGCAGCATGCAAGCTGGTGCATTATCTGTCAAGTGTGAACATGTACGTGTCCATTTATCTCATCTGTCTGATGAGCATGGACCGCTGGCTGGCTGTGACAAGACCTTTTCTGTCCCAGAGAATGAGAACCAAGCGCTCCCTACTGGTTCTTCTGCTGGTGGTCTGGATGTTAGCATTCGTCCTGTCAGTGCCAATGCCTTTCTACCGCAGGTAAGACTGCTTTTTTGCACTTTCAAACCTAATATGTTTCTTTAATTTAGATCAAGATCATGTATTATTGCTTTGTTTTTAATCAAAGACTGGAGGACTATGAAATGATTTTTCAGAATGTCCTTTGCTGTAAAAGGTACAATCTTATTTGAATATCTTTTTTCTCGTGGTAAAATGAACTGCAATTGTGAATATGACGCAGGCAGACAGCATGTATACGGAAGTTCATTAACCACAAGACTATCCGCTGCGGCATCTTGGTAGTCTAGGGTTTAACGCATTTACGATGAGCCTTGTTATACAAACCACACTAAGATAAAAACTTTTTGCAAAGCGCACATGAATATTTTGAATTTGGATTTTCACACAAATTTGTCCACCAGTATTGTAGATACTAAGCAAAGACAGTCCTTGCTAAATTCAGGGATGTGTTTTCTCTTGCTGGCTCAAAAGTTAATTTGACATGCGAGTTTTTTGTGTGTCTTCTACATCAGCTTGTGTGCACTCTTCAGTGTCAATTTTCTTTTAAGGTGGCTTAATAGTTTTGCCACCAGTGAACGCCCGTACAAATTCAGAAATGTTTGCCTTTCAGGTTTCTCTTTCCATTGGCAGGAACCTCTATGATTCTTATTCAAACTTTTCTCATTCTAATAATTTTTATTCCCTTTTCTTTTCTAACAGTAATCTGAAGAAGATACTGCCAAACAACATCACCTTAAGCTTTTGTGTCCCATACCACTGGAATAGTGTGGGTCACCAGGTCTTCCAGTACCTGTTTGAGACCATCATGGGCTGCCTGGTGCCTTTCTCCCTCATCAACACCTGTTACTCCTCGGTCATCTGCCGCCTGCAGAGCGCCAGATTCCATCGGAGAGGAAAAGGCAGTCGCCTCATCCTGCTGATCATCTGTGCCTTTGCAATATTTTGGCTGCCATATCACATTGTCAACGTCATTGAGGTGATTTTGATTTAGCTGCACACCTTGTCAAAAAGTACAAATTTACTAAGACTTCTTTTTTGTGATGCTTAATTGCTGTGTCCCTTCCTCTTACCTTTATCGCCATCTTCCTCCTCCAGGTGATTGGTCTCTTGCAGGGCAGTGCTTCAGTCATTAAAGCTGCCAAAACAGCCCGTCCGAATGTCACAGCCTTCGCTTACTTCAGCAGCGCCGTCAACCCCATCCTCTACGTGTTCGCTGGCAGCTCCCACATCCGCCAGGCCGGCCTCAGCTTCATGGGCAAGCTCTTTGAGGCAACCAACTCAGAGAGCAGGACCACGTCTACCTTTACCCGAAGTGGCCGCACCAGCAGCTCCTCCCCGGATGAAAACTCTGTCCTGCACACACTGTCAGTCAAACTGGGGAGGCCTTTTAAAGGCAAGAACAGAGAGGCGAGTATGAGTGAGGCGAGCAAAGACACAGAAGAGCCTGAAGTCAAGTTTCTGGCCAGTGTTGACCAGTTAGAGTAGAACTCAATCTAAATCAGAGTCATTTTCCTTGGACCATCCACTGTTGTTTTGACTCATAATGTTATATTTTTCAGCTTTTACTTCCATTATTTTTAATATGTTAGACATTAGACAAAAAACTGCTGGCTATCCAGTCATAAAATCACCATACTGTTAACAAATTAATTGTCTTAATTGTCGCTGGCAGATAGTCTCTTGCTTGTTCGCCCAATCTCTTATGTGTTCTATATGTATATACTGAATTGTTTACTGGTATATTTAAGAGACAAATGACCACAGATATTATCAATGCTAGCGACATGGTTTCTCAGAAACCATTGGACTGATTGGCCCGACTTTGCATTGCTATGATTGCGTTGTGTTTGTAAATGAAATGCCTGCACAACAATTGCACTGATTGCCATGAAGTCTGGTACAAACATTGTTATCCTCTCAGGGTCAGTATGAATAACATCCCTTTTTTGTTTTATTTTTTTAATTCTGTTTTTTATTTGTCCAGAAGGCTGTTTTGTTCTGTATATATGCAAAGCTAATGTTATTCCCATCAGCCTCAACTATATATCAAGCGTTAACATGCTAACACGCTAAGCTAAGATGCAAAACATTATACCAACTGAACATCAGTATTTTGTCCATGTTTTTGTGAGCATGCTGCCATGTTAGCCTTAGCAATGAGTTCAAAGAACCACTGTGATTAAGCATAGCCTCACAGCTGCTAGCATGGCTAGCATGTCTTGTTTAGAAAAAAAAAAAAGGCTGTTAATAGTTTAAACAGTTATCAAAAACACATTTTCATTTGTGCTATTTAAAGCATGGTTGGCCCAGAATTGTGCAAAATCATTTTCATTTGTTTGGATTTTTTATATTATTTTTAGTAAAAGCCTTTTTTGTTTAAATTATTATTATTATTATTATTATTATTATTATTATTATTATTATTATAAATGGGGTTCAACTTCACGAAGGCAGCAAATTTTTGTACATACATGTGATATTAATATATCTATGTAATTTAAGCTGTGTTATTTATCACTTATGTTTTAAGTGTATTTCATTGAATGTGTTTGGTTATTTGTATTCAAAACAAAAGGCAGCATTTGTTTACTTAATAAAGCTTTTTGATACTAAACTTATGCTGCAATGCATTTTTCTTCAGACAGCTGAATAAGTACACGAAGTTCTGTCCTCTTCATTGCAAAAGACACATTTCGCCAGACATCCTCCCTTTAAGACTTTCGTGTATCACTGTTTCATTCACTATTTCATAATGCTTGACTGAAACCGCCAGGTTACAACATTTTTATGTGGTTAATTTCCGTTAAGGTTCAGAACATAGCCTCAAATTTTTCCGCGAGTTTCGCTCAGCAAAAAGACAAATTGAGAACAATTCTGCAGACCAAGTGAGTCATACTGACATCAGTAAAGGACATTGTGGGGACACACAGTGTTACCGGATGATGACAAAAAATTGTTCTCTCTGATGACTCACTACCAATGATAACGCCCTACTTATAGCAACCAAGAGGCTTGGTGAGACATATGTTAAATGAAGTAGTAAAAAAATGTTCAGCTAAGCAGCATTCACATGATTCACAGTCTAATAGTTGTTAAAAGTTTCAAGTATTTAACAAATCATGATCTCGACTGTTCATTCTTTACTTTTGGAAAAAGTACTTTGTGGTGTTTCCGAATCGTTTTAGCCAAACTGAGGATTCAAATGGCAACAAATCTTCCGACAGTAACTGAGGAAGACAAGGCACCCCACCCCTCCCCACCCCACCCCACCCCACCCCTTTTTTTTTGCCCAGAATGATGACATTTACATTACAAAAAAACAATGTTGTATTTACTACACTTTGTGGAGTTTTCTCTGGCAGATAAAATAATGGGGAGTAATAAAAAATGCAATAGAAGAGAAGCTTTAAGAGCCTGTTTGAACATTACGTAAACTGTTGTTTTCTAATGGAGAATTAATCCTGTTTGCTAAACCCTAAATTAATTTGGATTGTGCCTTTAAGCCCAGCAGATAAAATGAGTTTGACGAGGAGCTGACACGCCGATGATGAAACAGTGAGAAGCAATTCAAAAGGAGGGGAAATAACACTTTTATAATGTCTGAGTGCTCCAGAGAAATATGATGATTTCAAAGTAGCTCTGCCTCTGAAGTTTGAATAAAAAAACGTCTGGATTCCTCTGGTGAATCATCATTTCGAATGACACTTGTCTGTTTTTCTTTCCACTCTTAAACTTCCTGTTTGTCTGCTGATAAATTCTCTACTGATAAATTGTAACTGATAGGCTAACTTACGTGCCTAAAGAGATGTATCACACTATTGAGGTCCCCATTATGTTTAAGTATCACTTTTACTGACATTTAGGTAGAAAAACAAAAGCCAAAAACCTTGCTTTGACAGGAGAAGGTTGCAGATTTGAAAGAATCCCCTCAGGTCCCAAAATATGAGAAAAAGTTTATCTGAAGGCTGTTTGATTGCTGTCTTCACTCTGTATTTCCCTTTTGAGAACATTAGTTTCTAGTGAAAGGTTAAATCCAATGGTTGACAGTAGCAAAGTAAATTTACTTAAGTACTGTACTTAAGTATATTTTTTGAGTGTCTGTTTTTCACTTGAGTATTTGCTTTTTTGGATACTTATTACTTTTACTCCACTACATTTCAAAGACAAATATTTTACTTTTAACTCCAATACATTTCTAGGAAGGCTGTGAAGTAGCCGTTACTTTTAGGTCAGCTGTTGTTGTTTTTTTTGTTGTTGTTTTTTTTCTAAAATGCAATCAGCCATACGCTGTGTTCTTCACAGAGGGAAAACAATCACTGGAGGGATTTCCATCACTTTCCAAAAGACAAGCAAAAATACAGGGCAGATATGTGCAGTGTGTTATGTTCCTGTGTAGTCAGTCAAGTGGTTCAACAATGCCGAGTTCTTGAAAGCAGAGATGTGGTTTGTTTGCGGTAAAAGACTGTAAAGTAAAAGCCTGCTTCCCTCAGTGAGGGGAGAGGAGAAAGACCTGCTGATTTGTGGGGTTGGGGGTGATGGGGTGTTGCAATAAAAAATGCAAATGACAATGGCTGTCCTTTTTGTTTATTCAATCACATTTCTTTGTTTTATAAGTGTTCCTATAGGCTTTGTATAGCATAGTGGTTCTACAAGAAAGTCAGCGCATGCTGGGTGGTTTCAGAGAGTTTAAAAGTTCTACAAATGCATTGTGAAAACATTACAGCAATACACTGATATGAAAAATAAAATATACTTTTACTTGTACTTTTGAATACTTAAGTATTTTTAAAAGCAATTACTCTTGTACTTTAACTAGAGGAAAATTTTGATCGAGCAACTTTTGCTTGTAGTGGAGTAATATTTGACCAGGAGTATCTCTACTTTGACTCAAGTACTGATGTTAAGTACTTTGTTCACCACTGGTTAAATCAAGAAAAGACAGAGTCAGAGAGCAGCCACACACACACACACACACACACACACACATAACACATACACACACACATAACACACACACATCTATCACTGAAGACAGGAAGTTCTTTGTGAATGTCGTGCATCAATACCAAGCAAATAGGACAAAAATATTGTGCAAAGCAGAAGATTCAATGTTGCGGCCTGTGTGACCTCATTTTGGACTGAGGTGGTTGACGAAAGCATTGAAGATTCAAATGGGAAAAACAATTTCTCATCATTTGATCACTTTTGAAGTGGGTTGCTGCCTTGGTACAAACATGTTATTTTTTCATCAGGTTTTGAACATGGGGTACTTGTGGTGATCCAGTTTTGATAGCTTTGACCTAATTAAACATTTGACCCAATTAATGGATTTCTTGTCCACGTCTTTCAAACGTCATGCCTCATTTGCATTGCAGGCTTAAGCCTAATAACACCACAATGAGATCACCAAGGGTTATCTTCTCAGAAACAAAAGGGAACTTCAGACCCACAAAAGACTATACAGCAATTTTTCCAGACTAATGAGTGCACCCACTGACATATAAACCGACCCTGATGTGTTAAATTACCCAATTTTCCCTTGAAAAGCTGTCTGACAGAGAGCTGAGGTTGAGGTTATTAAGTCACAGTATAGAAATTCGGCATTGTTTTGTGTATCATGATCACATCAGATCAGAAAATGCCTATATGTATCATTAAGGAGTAATCTATTATTATATTATTATAATTATTATTATTATTATTATTATTATTATTAATAATAATAATAATAATAATAATAATAATAAGTAACACTTCACTTGAAGCATGTATCTACAATACATGTGACCATACTTATAATATGCTATAATGCGCCTGTAGTGCACGGTTAGGGTTAACCCTAACTCTGACCTGACCTCTGAATTATCTCAAGAAAAATTCCCTCCTACTTCCTACCATCGATTGTAAAAAGGTGAACAGTGGATCGATCATACTCGTGAACAACAAATCGTCTTTTTGGTCTGTGTGCTGTAAAGGGTTTCGGAGCATTTACGCTGACTTAGTGGATCAGCAAAGGCGTTGTCAAAGACAGGACAGTAATTTCCAGTCTCCTCGCTGATGGTCCCATTCGCCAATGTAGACAGGATGTGAGACATCAGTATTTAATAAGATTACTTCATTACCAGTTAAAAGTTCCTCGTAGGGACTTTCAGCAAAATACTAAAAATTGAGACACACTTTTCTGTAAGACAGTGTTTATAGAAGGCATTTAAAATATACTAATACTATTTGTCTCATCTCAATGGGCAAAGTCATCCACAGTCTGTCAGGTCATGACACCTTTTATATGATGAAAGACTTTAATGCACATCAGCTACATCAGGAAGTGGCAGGAAGTGGCAGGGAGCAGGCTGCCAGATCTGTGTATGGGTGTGGCATAGCACCCATATTTTCCCAGCACCCCTCCCTGGGGTCATAGCGATGCACCCACTTTGTATCCCTAGCTGTGCTTGCTGAAGACCCTCCCAATACATACAGCCGTCCATTGAGCACAGTTGCCCCTGGTGACAGATGAGGTCGAGGCAGAGTGGGGATGGAGGACCAGGAGTCATGCGTTGGGTTGTAGAGCTCACAAAGGAGTTGGTCTTCGAAGCCCATCCAGAGTGGATGCAGCCCCCCGGCTACCACCAACCCCCTCCCCAAGGCTAACATGACATGACCCGCACGTCCTGTTCCCGCAGTCATTGGCGCCCTGGTGGAACAGCCACGGGAGGGATGGTAGTGCCACATAGATGGAAGGCAGTGCTGATGGGGGTCACACCCTCCAGAGATGTAGATCTGCCCGTCCAGAGCAGCTGCAGCGTGGCCGCAGACTGCTGTGTCCAGAGGGTGAGCCGGCCTGAAGGGGAAAGGACCAAAGGTTACCTACAGACCATGTCCATGGGAGATTCAAATCAGGTCCAGGTTAACAAAAAGTTTATTACAGTGATAAAACACAGCTAAGACGTTAGCCTGGCTCCGCTTTCCTTCTGCTCAGCTCCGATTTTGCAGAGATTCATTCTGGCTATGAGGGTCGTCTTTAGAATTGCAGAGACAAATTTTGGGGCCAAGCAGTGACTAGCAGTGACTGGCTCAGTTTAAGGACGCAGTAGTCAAACCCTTCTTCACAGTAGTTTAATCATGGCAGCTGCCTATGGGTTTGGTTTACCAGCTTACCAAAACTCCTTCATTATTAAAAACTATGCCCTATTAAATAAAGGGGATGTACCAACCAGATGGATGACAACCTTGGCAAGTACTGGGTTGTTGTTTTTTTTGTGATTACTTAACGTAAGGAATAATATGTGCAATGCGGCCATGGAAAATCTTACAGCCTTAGATTCATACAACACAACACGTTAAAAAAACACCGTACAAAAGCACTAAAACTGATGAAAACTGCTGCAACTCGTCTTGTTTGTAGGCTACCAACGTTTGAGCTACTGTCTCCAGGAAGCAAGAGTCAGGAGCTCCTGCTGTTAGCGGTTAGCTGCAACCCGTAGCTGCATCTACTCGGAGATAATGTCATTTTATTTCAGACAAAAAAAAAGTCCAGTTGTCTCTTTCTATGATGAATGGCGGGTCAGAATCTCAGTCACAACACAACATAACAGCATTTATGTGACTATTGAACAGCTTGCGATGATAGCCATCCCACTCATCTGTCTAACGTTAGCCAAACAGCATTCAATAGAATTCAAGTTTTTTACGAAGAATCCCTATTAGAGCAAGGCCAGATCTTTTTCATGGAGTGAATTTATTTGGGAAGTGAATTATGGGTCTGGTTTACCCGGCGACTATCACGTGGCCGTCGCTATACATTCCATTCAAGTGTTACATCATACCTCCATGTGTTCTCCTCAGGAGTGTAGTACTCCACAGCATCCAGGTAGTGGCTGTCGTCACAGTTGCCACCGAGAGCAAAGACCTTACCGTCCAGACAAACAGCGGAAAAGTAGTCTCTTTGACGCTGCATGTCAGGCAGTCGTTCCCATTTAAAGAGAGACAGGTCCAATCTGAGAGAGACAGACTAAATGAGAGCAGATTACAGGACTCTATGCAGAAAAAGACACTCTAAAATTTTGCTGTCATTGCAGTTATTCCAGGTATTTAACTGTGATTTTAAACAGTAAGGAATCACCAAGATTATTCTAAGACTCTGCAAATGTGCTGAACAGCTCCCTGAAGTTTTTAAAACCTTTAAATGCATCGAGCTGGATGTTGCATAAATGTGCTGGAAGGCAAGCTTTTATATGTGAGGCATGTTATGGGCCATTAACAATCAAAAAGTAGGAGCAGCACTGCTATCACATATGGTTCTTACTCATAATGAGCCACAACAACACCTCGGAGATGACAGCATGAACAGTGGTGATGGTGAGTTGTGTCACTCTAAGATGAATCTCAAAGACATCTGTCTTTCACGCATAAAATAACACCTCGACTGCCTCTATCAAAAGCAAAGCAGGCATTAAAGCCAGAACAACTATCACCATTAGCTTTGCAGAAAGGTGTTGCATCACAGGCAGGATACAGGATGTTGCAATGGGTGAGTCAACCCTGAGCGGCAAACACAGAACATCCTCAGTCACATTTACAGCTCTTACAGCTAAGTTCCTTGTTTTGATAGAAGATTATATCAACTCGTATGCAGCGTCCTGATCTCTTCACAGTGTTTTAATCTTATTTAGTAAGTGAGAAGATGCTGTCCTTGACCCTGTCCAAACAATCTGACACGTTAGCTGCAAAAACTGCCAAAAAATGAACTCCATCTAGTTTCTCAAATGTTTATATTTGATCTTTATTTGTCTTCTGCTACTTTAAAAAGGTATTTGTACTTTTTACTGTTCATCGGACAAAATAAGCTATTTAAAGAGGTTGCCTTGGGCTGTGATAAACTGATTTCACTAG
>JAPQLA010000016.1:13831835-13842980 GCA_029822935.1 Naso vlamingii
CCACTGCTACACTTGCAAGATAACAATGGCATTAAATGTGCAAATATCAAGCAAGCATATTCTAAAGTAACTTAATTTGATCTACAACAACAGTAATGCAAAATCACCACATCCTATTGCCTAAAATGTGTTGGCAAACAAAGCAGAGATGCACGTATGTCGTTGTTCGGCCCCGGCATTTTGCCCATGTTCTCCCATTTCTGTATGGTGGGGTCGAAACGATGGACCATCTTCGTGTCACTGTAGTCCTCGTGGCTGTATCCACCCAGCACATAAAACTTTCCCTCCAAAACTGCACTTCCTGCTCCTACATGTGGCACTGGCAGAGATGTGAAGGCAGTCCAGGAGTCAGCCACTGGATTGTACACCTCACATGCTAGCTGGTCAACAAACGTTATGCTATCATCCGTGGTGATTCCACCTGCTACGTACAGACATTTGCCCAGCGTCTCCATGCAGTGATGAGCTCGAGGTTTAGCCATGTTTGCTAAATAAGTGCTTCCTGTCTTTGGATGATACAAAAACATGGATGAAAGACATTGGTAGTCCCTGCTTAGCCCTCCTGAGACAAATATCTGTCCTTGTAACACTTTTGCTACATGGGAGCTCAGAGGCAGATTCAAGGGCCAGCTGAAGCTGAAAGAGACGAGATTTCATTTTATTATCCGAAAAAATATAAAGAGAGTATCTTTCATAATTGAGTATTTATAGTAAATGAGTAGTATCAGGTAATAGGGTGATATCAGGTGAACTTAAATATGATGCCCATTATATCCTACTATTCAGTTGGTGGCAAAACAGTTTGTGTTTAAAAGTTTTCCAAAATGCCTTCCATCTGTTTCCTCAAATAAGGTGTTTCTGTCATGACAAGATCTTCCGTATCACATAATCAGTTTATAATGATTTGTTGGATTGCTTTTGCTCTAGCTGCATTGTATTCCCCTGATTATTCCTTAGCTGATTCTAATTATCTATTCTTAACGTCTTCACTAGCTTGTCAAAATTCTTTTGCTGTTTCTTCATTTTTCCCTCCTTTCAGCTGTCCAACATACTTAACCACATGATGCTTTACTGGTTACTAGCTAAGCCTTACTGGATTTCATCAGTTTTCACCTGCAAATACCTTGTTGAATTCTATTCATCCTTTTCTGATCTGCTTCAGCCTCTCACGAACCTCATTTAATTTTCATTAAAGCATTTTTGTGGTTATTTTTGTGTTAGGTCAAGATTCTGGAGCTTCTACAGTGATTGTAAATTGGTTTTTTTTTGTTTTTGTTTTTTTTTCAGGTACTACCTTTAGCAGTGCTGGATTCTCTACAGAATTCAGCAGACAGATGTAATATGAGTTTTTTTTTTGTCATTATTTCTGGACAACCAACCATTAATGCCTACACAACATACAAATTTTAGCTAACCACATCTACTCAACATGATTAAGTGGTTGTTCTCAAAATTTTAGCAAGACCATATACCCTTGCATAACTTTGATGCACTTTAGCAGGCCAATTAAAAATAGGTCTAAGTATCCCTTCCAACATACCTCCAAGAGTTTGCAGTTGGGCAGTACTGCTCCACACTCTCTATATAGTCTGGTTCACAGTGGCCGCCGATGGCATATATTTTTCCATCCAGCACAACCACCGAAAAGGAGCATCTCTTCTCCTGCATTTCAGCAAGTGTCTCCCAGCTGTTTTGAAGGGGGTCATACCTACAGATGTGGTGAAATAAGACGAAATGTAGAGACATTCAAATGATCCTTTAAATATGGAAACTGCTCTTTTTACTTTGGAAAAAAGAGTATTCTGCCTCTTACCTGTAAACAGACTTTAGGGTGTCATTGGTGCCATAATACCTCTTGCCCCCAAACACATACAACTGTCCATCGAGCACAGTCACCTCATGGCTGAACCTCGCTGGATCTGGCATCTCTCCCAACCGTCTCCACTCCATTGCCTTCTTTATTCCTGTATGGTTCCTTAAGGAGTTCCCAAACCAGAGTTCTCTGCTGATACTGCGGCTACCAAAGTCTTCAGAGGTCTGGTCACCTCCAATCAAGACCAGACTCTCTTTTGGCAGATAGATGCGGCACTGACTCTGCAGTTCAGTCTCTTTTGAACAAAAATCCTCAAAAACTGCTTCATATAGCTCTGCCAGGCTGTGATTGGACCACATGTCCACAGATTGGACCTCCTTAAATTCCTTGAAGGTCATCAGGGGAAAGTGGATGGTTTTCATTAGTACCTTAGCAAGCCTGAGCCTTTTCTTAGGCTTTGCTTGGATCCATGCTGCTACTGCTTTGAATACAACAAGCTCCGAAGGGACACAGAGAGAGTGACTGTTCAGGTACCTCAGGAGCTTTTCAGCAGGCAGATCTTTGAACTTTGAGGTGGATGCCACCTTTTGGAATTGCCGCAAGACAAAATCATCTGCGACTTCAAGTAGCTGCAGCATCTCGTAGGCCTCAGCAAAAGATGCAACATCTAAGCAGAAGTGAGGATTTATTTCTTGTTGCAGGAAGTCGAAGCACAAGGAAAGGGCAGGTTGGTACTGGAGCTGGAGAGCGGTGCTGGTTATCTCGAAGACACAAGTCCAGCTGAGGGGGAGTGACCCGCTGTAGGAGCACTCAATGAGAACCTCCAGTTCTGATGCCAAAAGGTAGGGAAGGGTCACACAGGGCTGACGAGACTCCTTCATCCCCAAGGTGAACATGCTACGGAAGTAGTCACTCTGTGCAGCCAGGATGACTCTGTGGACTAAAGGGCGGATGGTTACAAGTACAGTATAGTACTGCAAAGAGATGTTTTAGGGACAGGGGTGAAAATAGTAAAAAGGGCACCTGTTGTATGCAGTGGGTCACCAGTGCCAAAAAGTTGTCAAGCCGTTAACAGTGAGGGGGCACTTTACCACATTTTGTTCACTGGAAGGGCACCCTAGAGGGCACTTCATCATGTTTCATCTACCATAGGGGCATCCAAGAAGGCACTTTCCAGATGTTTTTTTAAACAGCGCACCAGGGGGCAGAGCAAATATGTATTTAAAATAAAATATTTTTGGTGATTGAGGTGACAATTTGTATTTGCTTTTAATTGGAATTTGGATTTATTTGAGGCCAAAGATAATATCTCATCTTAATAACAAAACAATTTCAGTTGAACAACCAGGAATTGGTGGATCATTGCCTGTAAAGTGGCCGCTATTGCACTTTTATGTAAGTGTACGAATCAATAAGGTGAACTCACCGTGAAGCGGTCCTCCAACAGCTTCCAGAACGACATCACAGCCCACTTTGTCCATCCACAGCTGTTTAATGGACTGAAGACTGACCGCCATTTGTTCTGCAGCTGAGAGTCCTTCCTCTTTCTTATGCCCTGCAGTTATTGCGGACTTTTCCTCTTCCTCTGTGCAGAGATTCAGCACCCTGGGGACACCCAGACTTTGAGCTGCAGCCTTAATCTGGTGTGCAGTGTCCTTGTTCAAACATGATATACGACCAGTGTAGGCAAACTCCACAACGGCCTTTAATCCGACATGATCCACCTCTGAACCCAGAGATACCAACCAACTGTGAACTCCCCCGTCCTTTTTATCATCAATTTTATTGTTGTCCATGTTCCTTCTATTCAGACTTTCCCAGATAAGGGAACTGACAGCAGCCAATACAGGGGAGTGTACGTGGAAACTCTTCCCATCCTCTGTGCTTAAAGTCAGGTCAGTGAGAATGGAGGCATCCCTAAACTCTGTCAAGGTGCCGAATACGTCTGTAGGATATTCATCTTTATGGTACATCTTTGTCACATCTTCCTCATTATTATCAACATCTTCGTCTGTTGAATGTTCTGCTTCTTCGTCTTCTGTAGACTCCTCATCATCCTCTTGAAACTCTTCCTCTTGAGTTATCCAAGATTCAGCAACTGTTTTTACTTCATTTGTTAACTTTTCACCATCATCCTCCTGTTCTTTTCTTTCCTTGGAAGTCCACGCTTCAAGGGCGCTTTTTTTATTCTCCCATGATTTTTCATTCAGATCTTTTAGTTCTTCAAAATCTTTGTATTTTTTCTTAACAGTACTTTTTTTATCCCCTGTTGTTTCAAAGTTGAAACATTCATCCTCAGATTCTGTCAAGTCAGAATTTTCACTGGATTCCGCTGCATCTTTCAAGCTTTCCTCCTCATTGACTGTTTTTACTCCTTGCCTCATACTTTCTTGGTTCTGTTGAATGTGCTCCTCTTCAGTTCTCACCTGGTTTTTGAATTGCTCTGCAAGATAATATTTTGCAATTTCCTCCTGGTCCTGATGCTCCTCTTCTTCATCATCATCTTCCTCAGCCTGCTCTTTTTCCCTCACCCCCACCTCATTCACCTCTTTTTCCTGCACCGGATCTACCTCCTCATTCACTTCAGCCTCCCTCTTCACCTCCAGTTCATCAGCATTTTTCACTTCTATCTCCTCATCTTCATCCACCTCCACATTCTCTTTAACCTCATCCTCCACATCATTTTCATCCTTTGTTAGATCTACTTTTTCTTCTGCTTCTGATGCCTCCCCGTCTTCCTCCTCATCTATCTCTTCAATCTCTTCAACTCTCTTGGTTACCTCATTTTCTTCTTCTTCCTCTGTCTCCTTTGCTTCCCTCATCTTCATCTCTTCATCATCCTCCTCTTCTTCCATCTCCTCCACCTCATTCACCTCTTTTTCCTGCACCAGATCTACCTCCTCATTCACTTCAGCCTCCCTCTTCACCTCCAGTTCATCAGCATTTTTCACTTCTATCTCCTCATCTTCATCCACCTCCACATTCTCTTTAACCTCATCCTCCACATCATTTTCATCCTTTGTTAGATCTACTTTTTCTTCTGCTTCTGATGCCTCCCCGTCTTCCTCCTCATCTATCTTTTCAATCTCTTCAACTCTCTTGGTTACCTCATTTTCTCCTTCTTCCTCGGTCTCCTTTGCTTCCCCCATCTTCATCTCTTCCTCATCCTCCTCTTCTTCCATCTCCTCCACAATACTCCAACGACTCACCCTCTCCCTCCATCTTCTCCTCCTGGTTTCTTCCATCTCTCTCTTCCATTCCTCCCACTCCTTCTTGAGGCATGGATTTGCTACTGCCATACGTTAGGTTTAGGTATCACTCTAATCTGTTAAAATCCCTTCCAAGCCTCAAAACATTTAGATCACTTACTTTTTACACAGTTTGTGAAGAAAATGCACAGAGAAAATGACGTATGTCCAGTGATCGTCCACTGTCTGGATGTTGCTTCTTGCAAGCAGCTGTATCTCTTTTCCTGTCTGCAGACACCAGCTGTGTTGTCTGTTTGCTCCTCTCCTGCTCCCTCCCTCTCTCCTCCTGGGTGAGTGTTATATGAGTGAGAGTGGTCTGGGAGTCCATAACATAACACGCTGCTATTTACAGTGTAGTCACGAGGCAATTAAAACTCTAGTCTGTTTTGGCTGTAATTCTGAGGTCTAACAAAGGTTTGTGATTAGGCAATAATATATGTCAAAACATATTTTTGACTTTACTACACTGTCCTCTTGCTTTGTGTCTTTGTAGTTTGTTACCCCGTTTCCTTTTTGTAACTTATTGTAGTCAGTTCATTAAAGACCATGCAATGTTTACGATTTTTTAATGACTTCAATTTGCATTTTAAGTCCTATTTCTTAAATTTATACTGTAAAGTTTGTACCCCAGCAAGTAATAAACCAGGGAGCGATCTAGACCTGGAGGCAGCTGGACCTCTGCCCGTCTAACTCTCTCAACGAAGACGTCTCTCGGGGGGCCTTGGCATCTTTCTTATGGACCATATGACTCTGAGATCGGTATTAAATGCCCAGAGAGTCACGTTGCTCTTTCACATCCAAAACAGTGGAATCTGGGTCAAGGATCCAGAGGCTTGAGGGGAAGACGAAGACAGAAAGGCCAACAAAACAACACCATTTACACCTGTCACCTTTTGTGAGGCCAGAAAAAACAAACCGTCGGGTCACATTTTAACCTTGACTTAAGGAATAGTTTCTCCGGTCACAAGCAGCCGACAATGGACCCTCGCAAATATGCTGTCTCGGTGTGTGACCACATTGTTCAAATGGCAACAGGATTGGGTTGCAAAAGTTACCCAAAAATCAACAACTGTCTGTTAGGAGCTATGGAGTTACTAAATTGAAGCAACAGATGCTAAAAGCAGCTCAGAGTTTGGAATAAATCCAGTTTTTGTTAATCTAATTGATGTTATTCAGTCCATTAGTTTTATGTTATTGGCATAACATTTAACAAATATTGTGTTAGTTTGTGAAATGTTATCTAAAATCCTCCCACCTCACACCATTACGCAGCATGTTGTTACATTAGAAAGCTTAGGTTAGTGAAAAAAAGAGTATGGTTTGGGTTAAAATAAGTCGGTTTATGTGACTTAAGTAAAGTACATTATTTAAGTTGTTTACTTTTATTTTTAAAGGGGATGCAGCCTCCTGGGAAAAGGTCCTGCGTCCACCCCGCCTCCTCCTTATCAGGACTTTTTTGCTCTTTTATGCTCTAATATCTACGTTTGTGTATGTGACGTAAGTTATTACTTCTGAAAGTTAACAGAATTCATTATTTACTTTTTTGACAAGGACATGGTCTCCTAATTTTTCCCCCAGGAGACGAAAGGTCCTGTTTGACCCATTCATCCATTCCTATGTGGACCTTTTCTCTTTTTAGACTACGTCACCTTGCTGTGAATGTCTACTAGTGCCTGAACAGGTTTACAGTGCAGTGAGTTGAATCTGCGTTTATCTTCTACAGACATTAAAGGGTACCTTGTGTTTGTATGAAACGCTTAGGGGTGTGACAAGACGTCTGTATTTGACGCCCTGGGAATGAGTCGGGTCTGAAATAACAGTCCTTTCATTTGATCAGCAGTGGGTGAGTCTCTATTGAAATGCTTTGAAGTTGAAGCACCATGAGTGGGTGAGTTGGAAATGAAACTGGTGGGCATCACCTCGCTTTAAAACACACTCCTACCTGAGGACACAATGACTCTGCCCTTTCCCATTCACGTGTGAGCTGTCACAAACACACACACATACACACACACTGTACATACATACAGAGAGGTTTAAAAAGGCAGACAATGAGTCAGGTTATTATTTAATCCCACGCAGATAGAGAAGCTGAATGCATCCAGATAATAATTTTACATTTTGAAACAATCTGAAGTAAATCATTCCTCTTCTGCTGACTCTTATGTTGTGCGTTCAGGTGGGCTTTAACGGGACACCCTGACACTTTAAAAAAAAAGCTTTGCACAAGCATTCACTCCCAGCCACTACACAGCCAAACCGGATATTTAAAAATAAAAGTAAATTACACTCGTTGAAAGAAAACTTGTCACATAGTGACAGATAAGGTGATCTGGAGTCAAGCTGGTTTTCATTAACCAAGTAAACATGTTTGTGCAGCGCCACGTTCACATCCTGAGTTTGTACCGCTGCAGATGTGCAGATGTTGCTGTATTCACATTATCACTTACAGTGAGTGTTTTTTGCTCTGGGCAGCAGCTCACAATCTACTTATGAAAAGTCGGTTTCCTCTGCAGTCCTGATTGTTACCATGACGACGCACGCAGTGAGAGGAGGAGTGAGGAGTGCTAACCTCGTTCTGGGACCCTCCCCCTCAGGCCCTTTCCTCAAGAGCAGCAAAAACTGCAGTGACATGAGGCTGAGCTGCATTTCTCCTTCTCTTCTTCTTGATAGCAGCAGAAGGAAGCATTGTCTCATTTATCAAATCCTTCACCTCAGAATTTTAA
The DNA here is from genome assembly GCA_029822935.1 of Naso vlamingii. Lineage (NCBI taxonomy): Eukaryota > Metazoa > Chordata > Actinopteri > Acanthuriformes > Acanthuridae > Naso > Naso vlamingii. The sequence continues at coordinate 13,839,623 of JAPQLA010000016.1, forward strand.
AATTCTGAACACCAAACCCACTGTAGAACTGAAGACCATCTTATATATATATATATATATATATATATATATATATATATATATATATATATATATGTCCTACAACATATAAACACCTGACAAAGTACTTAAACTCACTTCTGTGATAGTTTCCACTGCAACAGGTGTTTCAAGCAGCATTTTGCAGCAATACACACATACACACAAGGACTTACAAGATGAAAACAAAAATACTGACATTTTGAGAAATGTTTGATTTTCTTGCCTGAAGTTACATAAGATTATTAATATGATCTGTTACTGTTATGAAGCTGCAGCCAGTTAGCGTAGTGTAGTTTGGAATTAAGACTGGAAAAAGGTGGCAACTAGCCTAGATCTGTGTGAATGTGACAAAATCCGCCTATCAGCACCTCTAAATTTCACTATGGCGTTTCCCAAAAGTCACTGTACAGGTTAAGAGAGAGCAATAATATAAACAGAAATTGCCCCTTACAAAGCAAAAAGTCACTACAAAAAGACGAAAAACCTTTTTTTTGTCAAAATACAATCTAGTTTTATTGAACTTCTACGGCCCCAGGAAACAGAAGGTGAACAAACACGAGGAAATACAAGTTAAAATTTAAGACTGGCAATGAAACAGGCTGGAAGAGAAAACGTGATTCAGATTTGCTCATTCAGTACAACCTGATCTTCAAATGAGCATTTCGCTAAATGGATGCAAGCAAAACCAGTGTCATGTGAAAAAAAATAATCACAAACGTACAAAAACAACAAAACATCAACAGAAAGTCCAGAAAAGTCACGGTAAAATGGCTTTTCCCAATTAGTTCAGCCTGGAAAAAAGCAGCATGAATGATTGTCTCGCTCACTTTTCTTTGTAAAACAATAAGTTATAAATATATTGATAGTAATGTTTCAACTCAAAGACTGCTAAAGAAGTTTAAATTGCTTCAACATAATTAAGTTCCACTAAAACTCATTTTACTTTGAGGTCTGCTTCTTTTTATTAAAAATACACAAGTGCAGCCAGGAAGAAAAAGAAGAAGAAGAAGAAGGAGAAGGAGAAGAAGAAGAAGATGAAGAAGGATCCAACTGTTTTAAAAATAAGTCTGCAACATGTAAAATAATACATTTAATCCACTCATTGAACCGACAGATGGACTGAGGGTCATTTGATGGGAGCTGTATCAGATCTCTCCTGCTATTGCTTTTTAAATTAGGTCACGCTCTATTTTAGAAGTCCCTGCATTCATAAAATGTATTCGTCAGAGAGAAAAGGGAGAGGGCCAAGAAGGTGACGACAGTGCCAAGGATATAAGAGACCTTCTATAACAGCAGTTGAGATGGTAACAGAAGAATTGCATAGTTCAGCAGCGTCATCTTTTTACTTTTCCTATTCAGCCTGTTATTTTCTTTTCTGAGTGTACCTGCGCAGCCCTGAAACCTTTCCCTCACGTACAGTACCACTCCTGTGGCTCGTTAGAATAAGGAGCGAGACGAGAGGTCTATTTTTACCAACGAGGGGGTGAGACAGTGAGAGGAAGGTGAGATTTTATGAGGCAAAAGCAAGCACTGAGATGGTGTTGTTTGAATCATGAACAGATTCTGGATGCAAATGGTCAGATAGTGGTGGAATATGAAGCTGGGCCTTTCTGGTCTTAAGGAGGCCAAAAGGCAAACTGAGCTCAAAAGTCCACATGTTAAAAATCATCAAAAACACCTGTTTCAGCATATTTCAGGAGAAAAAAAACACTCAAAGGCTCTGTCCACATGTACACAGGTATTTTTCAAAGTGTAGCTTTTTCTGTGCAGTTTGGCCTTTTGTCGACACACAAACAGGTTTATTTAATTGAAAATTGACCTTTTGGAAAACTCCATCCAGGGTGAAAATATTTTGGAACTCAGTGACAGACAGGAAGAGCAAAGTTTTGGGCCTTTGATGAAAGCATGCGCATCCTTTTTACAAAGATCTTTCTTTGAATTAGGCGATATAGCGCTGTTGCTAACCTTGCTAGCAGGACTTTTTACATGTTTACTCATAAACGTACATTACTCTTTTGCTGTACTGAGGATCAGTGGTGTCACAATGTGCTAAGGAGGTCACCACACAATCCAACAATTGTACAACACACTCCCCGCTGCTTACGTTGCTAATTTGGTTGGAGAACCAAATTTCAAGTTGCAGTTAGCCTATTGCTAATAGCTTTTTTCAGGTTTCTGATTGGCCAGTACAGCTTCAGGGCTAGGGTTATCGCTTGGGGATGACACTTTATTGAGAATACAGAAGGGAAAAAACAGCTTTAAAAAATACCCGTGTACGTGTGGACTGTGCTTTAATTATGGAGGGTCCACACAGACATCTTTAAATTAGTCGACCAACCTGTGAAGCACCATATTTTGTCATTTCCGTTTTGTGCTATCCTCTACATTGTAGGACATTATGGGAACTTTCTGTAATTTTTCTTCTTTTTTTTTTTTTTTTTCGGAATGAAAACTATCCTCTTGAAACAGAAGTGTTGGATCAAGCGCTGGCCCACGGCAGAAAGAAAGACACGATAACGATGATGAGGGAGAGGGAGAGAGGCAGCGAGATAAGGAAGATGAGGAGAGAGGGGGATGACGGCCAGAGGGACATGAGACGGCTGGAGCCTCGGGGCACTTCGACTGGACTTGTTTGCCTCTCGATGTTGGGCCGGCAGATGACCAGCGGCCTGACTTGCGATATGCTTTCCTGGAAGACAAAGAGGTGGAAGATTAGACCACAACAGTGGTGCTGGAAGAATAAAACGCAGGGATGTAAGAAAATATCAATATTGCAATAGTATGTTTTGCAATATCATATCAATTCTTAAACACTATATTGATTTTCAATTACTATTTTTCATTCAAAGATTGTGGCAGTGGTTCATTTTAGCTTTGTTTATTGTTTGTTGTTAAACCCCCGACAGCTACTGCAAAAAAACTGTTGCTATGATATTCGGATTGCACAAAAAATGTTTTATTTTAACTTAGATATTATGGATATTGTGGTGTTTATACTATGACAGTTTTCCCTAAGAGAAGATTGAAAAAAAAATTGCAATATATCATAAAGCGATTAAAAAAATGTATCTAATTAATTACATGCTCTGCGATTAATTAGTCTAAATTAATCATATATTGATCACATAAATTAACTGCTGTTCAAGTATTTAAAAATGTTTAATTTCAAACAAATTATTCGAATTATTCAGTAATCGATGTTATAGACTTAAAAGTTTAATGCTAATGTGCCAGTGTGAGCAAAGCATGATGGGTACAGTAAGGTTCAAAGGCGCAGTGGAGAGGACGAAGTTAGTGTTACAGCTATGGGTTCACA